>CAUYRH010074834.1:0-18816 GCA_963574655.1 Perodicticus potto
GGTGCCTGTAGTCCCTGCTACTTGGGTGGGGGAGGCAAGTGACTCGCTTGAGCCCAGGAATTGTAATTTGCTGTGTGCTGTGACGCCACGGCACTCTACCCCGGGTAGCAGCTTGATGCTCTGTCTAAAAAAAAAAAAAAAAAAGAAAAGAAAAGAAAAGAAAATAATTCTTGTCCTTCCTATCTTCCCTCACCTGTGAGGATCAAAAGAAATATAAGCATGATCAGGCTTCGGAAAGTAAAATGTCATAGCCATGCAATGTTTTAATCCTTCTGACAATGACACAGATTTCCTAATCCTTCTGACAGTGACATATATTTCCTCATATTGTGGACAGTAGCCACATGGATGCTCCAGAAGCTACTTACCGTGTGAACTGGGTTCTGGTCTGAATTCAGGCAGCAGTCTTCATTTTTGACCTGAATTATACTTTTTTTTTTTTTTGGCAGCTGAGTTTATGGAGAGGCACCCAAGTGCAGAACCCTGAGGAAGTGCAAAGGCAGTTCAGGAAAACAAGTAGTCACAAATAATCCATCAGGAAGGTGGTTGAGTTCTGACTCATTTATCTCCTGAGAAAGCCCTAAAATCATTTCCAGGAGACCCCCAACTACATTCACAGCAGAGATTTCTCTCTGATAGCCTGAGTGCTTTCCTAAATACCCTCGATGTCTTAGATAAGAATATGATTAACTTACCCTGTTATGTTTAACTGTGTGTTAGTTTGCAAGAGCTGGTGAATCTGCTTTGTCAGAGCTAAGGTTAACATTATGGCCCATCTAGTTCAGCCTCTCATTATACTTATGCAGAAACTGAGGGGAAAGGCTCACATAGACAGTAATGGCAGAGCTGAACTCCTACAAAGCACTCTTCTTATATTCTACCTTGCCCTAAGTGATGGATGGCAGAACCAAGTCTCAGAGATAAGTGATTGAACCAAAGTCAAACCAAGAGATAATCTCGTGATTGAGATAAACCAATTATGAAATTTTGAATTCCTGTGCAAATATCAGCAAGTGCTTGATATGGGTGGCTTTTTGCATAGGAGTATGTATGGCATTTCCAGCCTCTTCTACAGGCCCTGTGGGTCTTCCCTGCCAGTATCTGCAGCTCCAAAATGCCAAAATGTTCTGTAAGTCAAGGTAATTTGACATTGGGCCAGGACTTTATCTTGAGGAGAGGCAGTAGCCACTAGACATTTAGCCACTAGACATTTAGCTCATTTGATCCTCACCACAGTCCCTAGAACAGAGGTAGGGCCCAGGCAACTTTTGCTTTCTGTTATGCAGCAGGAGTTCCAAGAAGGGGGAGGTATTAGCTAGCTAGAGGACTTAGAACCCAGTGTTTCTGCTGACCACTTACCCCACCCCCTGCCCCTTTTCCTTACCTAGCTTTATCACTTAGAATAGTAGAAAATAATCTTAGAGCACTATAGATGAAAAATGTCTTCATCAACCTGTAGTCCAACTCCCTCTTTTACAAATTGAATGTCTCAGACTGAGAGTATAAAACAATGAATGAACTCCTTTCTCTTGAGTTTCTTAAAATACTCCATCACAGGAATTTGCCTCCTTTCCTTTTCCCTGGGTCAGATTCAGGAATACAAATCTGGGGTGGGAGAAAAAGAGTACACACAGCTTCAGGTTCTGAAGATCCATTCTTCAGACCCTCTAGGTCCTATTATTGGTGAAGACAGGCATATGTGTCTGCCATGTAGCCCCTAGACAATCTGTTGGAAATGAAATAGTGACAACATTCAGGACAGCCTCACTTTAGGCCAATTCTTGAGGTCTAAGTCTCAGTTCCAAGAGGGATTTTTAATTTCTGAACCTTGGCATGGCCTCATAGAGGATAAGAGATAGCTAGATACAGTAGTGTCTAGTAGTACTAGAAGTAATTAGAGGTTATTAAAATCAGTTAATGGGATCCTATGTGTTATATATTGGTATTTATTCTTAATTGCCATTATGGAAATTGTGATAAGTGGGTCTGGTTTTATCTCATAGTTGAGTATAAATCTCCTAGAAGAGAACCTGGAGTACTTGAGATTTTATTCCTGGCTTCTGCCTAGCTACCTCAAAGTAGCCTAGGCAAAGTTCAAAGGTACTCCAACAAAGACATATTCTTAGATGACATTATCCTCTCCCCAAACCAATCAATCAACCTAACAAACCCACTGCCAGCAACAAAACAAAAAATCTTTAGAGCATGAAACAGCCTTCACCACCATCCCCCACTCCTTCCATATTTTCCCAGGTAAATTGGCCTAATTGTGTGGGCTTTTGGAAAATCCTTTGGCTTGTTAAGGCCTCGGTAAACAGATCACCTTTAGCCTTGGCCCTGGGATGATCTGGCTCTGCTGGCTACAAGGGGGTGGCAGTGGTGGGGAGGGTGTCCTTCCTCTGCTTGCAGCCCAGTCTGGCTCCCCCAGGTTACACATAGGTTGCAAATGATTCAAATCAAAAGACCAACTGTGTTTACAGTGTCCCTTTTCTCTGTTGAGAGAGAAAAACCAGCCTCTGGAAAGGCAGTTTCTTTGTCATGGAGTCATTTTTCTCAGCCCGAAGAAAGCTAAGTGGTTAGTCAGTAGTACTCCTGGGCTGGCTTCAGGCTGTGTAGACATGCTCCTAGTGGTTTGGTTCCCCTTAAAGGTCCCTTTTTTTTCACTTTTCAGGGTGCCCCAGACAAGCCAAGAGTCCCCTAAAACCATATTTGTGAGATGTCTGAGATGGGTTGTATGGCCCATGTCCTATAAAGCATAAGTAACCTGATGAAAGTCCCATTGCTGTCCTTCATGCCAAGGTAGTTTTTAAAATTCCCACACAAAAATGGAAATTGGCTCCTTCCCCACTTCATAAAGCTGCACCTTCCATTCCAGTCCCATAGTCATCATGCAAAGCCATCCTCAATTCCTCCCTTCCCTTATCCCATACTTTACCTGGATCTGAGAACACTAACATGGCTTGATCCAAGATCCTAATCCTTAGGGCTGCCAAACAGGCTCAGAAAGTAGAAGCAACAATTCCCTTTATCTCAAACTTCTTGAAGCTATGGGCCAAGTCCTCCCCTGCCCCTTTTTAATTTCAACACAATCACAGTTAAGTAGGGGCTCTCTTAAAGATTTTGAATTCCTCTGTACAGGACTTAGAAGGGGCCTAAGTAACCATTTAGTCCATTATTCTCCCCATTGACACCCTCGGCCCCCCCTCCATTTAATAGATAATAGAAATGAAGACCTGAGAAAGGAGGTGTGATTTGCTATAGGGTCTTGGCTGGCCAACACAACATGACCACCTCAGGCCCTTGCTCCTCTAGGTCCTCTCCTTCCTGCTCCTGGGCCTGATGTCCATGATGATTCCTTTGTGCCGAGACTTCGCTGGCCTCATCGTCGTCTGCCTCTTCCTGGGCCTTTGTGATGGCTTCTTCATCACCATCATGGCCCCCATTGCATTTGAACTGGTGGGCCCAATGCAAGCCTCGCAAGCCATTGGCTACCTACTGGGCATGATGGCCCTACCGATGATTGCCGGGCCCCCCATTGCAGGTGAGGCTGATATTCTAGGGAGTGCATAAATCAGAGTCCTGTTTTCTCTGAGCACTAGGTCTCCTGAGCACCTCTGCTTGAGTCCTCCTTTTCTCTTATTCTCTGTTTAAGAAGCCTTGGCAGAGTACATGATACCCCTTATTACTACTGGTGGAAGAGATTAAACACAGTACGTATGCATGGATACATTTTAAGAAATGGATTTTTCATCGCTGTATTTCTGTTTCAATGGGGTTTTATTATAGACAGTAGAGTTCCTTCCAGGAAGATGAAGAGCAAAATAGGTTTGGCCTTCTTGACCATTCTGTTGATCCAATATCTTCTCTCTCTCCACAGGCAGGTGATTATTGGCAAGGTAGTTGGGAAGGAAAGACAAAGTAAAATAAAACCAGAAGACCCTGGTTCTATTAAAACCTTAAGAAACCCTTCTCCTCTGCTGGCTTCTGAAATAAGCCTATAGAAAAGATTTGATTAAGGGTTGAGCCACTAAGGCTCCCCTTCAGCAAATAGCAGGCAAAATGTTGGCTTTCCATTTTTCAGTACTCCTAGTTTCTCCTTCCACTCTCCCGGAAGGGCATTGTTGGTACCCCTGGGAACATAAAACCAATGAAAAGAGACCATCATTTTCTTTCTACAGGATTTGTGGCAAACATTGACTCATGGCGCCTTTCATAGGCTAGTTGAATTGGTTAATTCAATAAATATTCTTTGAAAATCAATTATGTGCAAGGCTTTATGAGGGTACCATGTGACAGAGCACAAGCTTTCATGTAGGCTTTTGTGCAATAGCCACATGACTATCAGGGAAGCGGCACCCCTATCAATTTCCTGATCCTTAGAGTACCCCCAGAATCCATGCCTCTTTCCATTTTTCTTAATTGCTGAGTAATTGAAAAGTGAAGTACCTTCTTACATTTCCTGGATACTCTTTCTGGAATCTGATGTACTATGAGATAACTCACATTTAGCTTTTGGAGGTGAACAGGGGAGGCCTTACATCTCATGCTAAACACATCTGTAGTATTAGCAGCTTGAAGGAACCCAGAGGAGCCATCTGTATCTATAACTGAAAGGAAAATACATATATAGACTACTCCTAGTGAAAACAGAACTTCCAAGAAAGGATACTTTTGAGAAAAGTCAAATAGGAACCCAGATGAATTGTACCATGAGAACAATGTGGGGGTGGGGGTAAGAGGATGGGTAATATTACTGTGAACCAAGACAAGACTTGGCCATCTTCTATGGAGTTCTTTTAAACTAGGTTTCTTCTTAACTCCATATAGCTAGTTAATTGTAGTTTAATTAGCTTCTTTCATAATAGGTATTCACATCAAAGGTCTCTAACCCCAGTACCTCAGAGAGGAACTTTCTGCCCTGGAAGTTGGGGGATCACCTGAATCAAGGCAATAGAGGCCAACATTCTCTGCATAGGTACTGTGTTGGCTCCTAGAAGAGGCAAAAAGCATCTTTGGGCAATAGGGAAAAGCTGACCTTGACTTGTCTCTCTTGACTATTTCAGGCCTCCTCCGCAACTGTTTTGAAGACTACCATGTGGCCTTCTACTTTGCCGGTGTGCCCCCCATCATCGGGGCTATAATCCTCTTCTTCGTCCCTCTGATGCATCAAAGGATGTTCAAGAAAGAGCAGAGGGATTCCAGCAAGGATAAAATGTTGGGCCCTGATCCAGACCCCAATGGGGAGCTACTGCCAGGCTCCCCCAGCCCTGAGGAACCAATCTAATGCCTCTTACTTGCCATTGTATGCTCTTCCCTAGCCTTTCCCCTTTATCCCACCCTGCTCAGCATTTACATGTTTGCCACCAGCACACTTATTCCCAAACCTGTGCACACAGCATTTCAGCCACCTGAACATCCCCTTGGAGCTAAAGCTCCAGGTGTTCCAAACTCATTAACCAAATTCTTCCCATGAATGCCTTTAAACTTTCCAGGGCCCTTCTCTTCCCAGGGATCTCGGAAAGTGTGGGATTATCCCCTGACCTTTGGAAACACTCTGTATCTTTTCCAACCTCTGGGAGAGGAACAGGATGGGACCTTCTTCCCCAAGCTTATTAGTCACCCACTAAAATCAACCGCCAAAGGTGCTACTGTGTCCCCAGGAACCTAGTGGGGAATACCTAAGCCTCTGTTTTCTGAAGAGTTCATTCGGGGAGCTCATTGCCATCCAGCTTTGGAAGCCACTGGTTGGGGGAGAGAGTAGGGAGACAAAATAAGATAGAGACCTTTGTTTAGCCTCATAATTTCTAAGGGCTCTGGATTCCTAGGAACTGTGTACTGGCAGTATCCTCATCATAAAGTTGGTTAACAGTCTGCTTCCCAGTCTGCCTCCCTCTACCTTTCCTTCTTTTTTTTTTTTCCTCTACTGTCTTCTCTCTCTTCTCTTCTCCCTCTATTTCTTTTTATGACTGTCAAAAACACATCGGTGCTGGAAAAAGGAGGGACCCATCCACAGCTTGAGCCAATCAGCCTCACCTTGGCACAGTGTAACCCTACGACTAACATAATCCCACTCATCTCAGGCTGAGCCTCATCTCATTTTTTGGCTCAAGCTGACTTGAGCTGACTTGAGCCAAAAGTCAGACTGGAAGAGTAGAATATTATTTAGGGATATTAACTATCATGGAGTTCCATATTCCACTCACTGATTTTTAGATTTCCCAGTCCAAAGCATTAATTTAGTGGCCCTCACAGCCCCCCATCTTTTTATCTACCTATCAAAATGTGAAGAAACCCTTTTCATGTCAGCAGGCAGAGGAGGACAGGTGAAAGTAAGCTGGTATGGTGGGAGTAGGAACAGTGGTTATTGACATGGCAAAGGATCAACTCCTCCATCTCTCAGTTTTCATAAATCAATATTTCCACCTGGTTTAGGCCAGAAAAGGGACTATTCTGGGGGGAAAAAAAACTATTCCTAACCTGGATCCCAAAAAGGTACAGGCAGCAGCTATACACATGGTTGGACAACTTTGTTTCAGAAGGGGAAGTCATCCTACCCTTTACAACCCAATCTGTTTCCCATGCTGGGCATCCTAGACCACTCTGCTTAGTGGGCATTAAAGGTGCCATGAAAGGTAGACTCTGGACCACCTTCATCTCTCCACCTCTCCAAAGCATGTACCAAATGCTTCCCTATGCCCAAATTCTGGGCAACAGTCTTATTGAAGAGCATTCCCAGTGCCCTTGACATGCAGAGGGCACTACCAGGCTATGTTCACCTAGCTAGTACAGCTCATTCCATTAGGAATTCATCCTCACTCTGCCTCTTTGTGTCTTTTTGCCACTCTCTGGGACTTTGTCTATTGTGTTCCTGTCACCCACTCTATCATCATTTTTTGCCAGGCATCCTGGCTGTCACTTAGAACCAACAATAACTTGCCTCTGCAAGCCAGGGTCATCCTAGGACCAGGAGGATGAGGTGTCCCTGAAGGGCTCCAAAGAAGACAACAGTCCCACTCATAAGTTTTCCGTTACAAATAGGCAGCTGGGGCATGGTTGACCTCTGATGATTTCATTCAAGGCCAAAGTCCTGAGCCCCTTCCTCTGGTCTCAGTCCAACTCATATCAATTTCCCAAAGGAAAACCCAGGGGTTCTTGTCTCTGCAGGTAGAAAGGGACCAAGTTACTATCCTATCAGTTGAAACAGCAGTAGAATGGGAGAAGCTCAGCCCTAGGAGCCCTAGAACTTACAGGAGAGACCACTGAAAATACTGGTGCAACAATGCTCCTGCTTCTAGCCCTACAACCACTAAGTCAGCGGAGGGCAATTCTGCAGGGTCATCTTTCTTGCTTATGGCCAGAGAGCTCTTTAAGTACCAGGCTGACATCTACTTCTCTCCAGATGAAGGGAAGAAATTCACAGGTCCCAAATCTGCCCATTCAGGTGTCACATAACATAGCAGGGTGTCAATTTACTTATTCCACACATGTAGATGTCCATATGTCAGCTTTTGTGCTTTTGGAGAGAATGCTGATTGGCAAAAGGAGCACAGTATTAATATTTAGAGTAGGATGCAGCCTCTTATGCTCCACAGTTAAACCTGGAAGAATGAACAAAATTTCAGAACTTGAGATGTGTGACATTTAACTCCTCAAGGGGTTTGGAACAAAATAAACATATCTAAAAATTTGGTTTTGGTATGTATGTTGCCTACAAGGGAAATAGTCTTAATCTGTTCAACAGTAGGAAGACTAGCTTCAGAATTGAATTCTCATTTTCAAATCAAAGCTCTGCCAGGATCTGTGCTTGAATACAAAAATTAGAAAAGTAGCTATACAGAGTTTTGGAGTTGGGTAGACACTTTGAGCTTGATTTTGAAGGAAGCTCTGAAATGGAAAAAATGGTTACTTTACAAAATGAGAACATGAATAATGGCTGAATTGGAGTGGAGGCACCACCATCTTTCTACAAATGTGCCACATTGAAAATTAGCAAAGACTTTAGAAATAATCAAATCCAACCCTTCCTCCTCTTTTATTTTATTAATGAAGAACCTGAAGGTATAGCTGGGTGACAAAGGCTGGCAGAGACAGAGCCTGGAATTGAGCATGATGCAGGAGGAAGACCTATAAGAATGACAAATATGGGAATAACCTTGGAGTCCCCCCTTGTCCATATTCTGCATTAAATTTAAGTGGGGAAACCGAGGCCTAGAGGTAAGAAAGGACTGCTGCAGACTCATACAGAGGAAAGTGACTTGCCCACTTCATTCAATAATTATGTAGCAAGCCCATTTCCAAGCGGGTGTCAGCAGAACAAGCTCTGAGCAAAAATGAAGTCTGACTTTTACCATACCCCATCTCTTCACCATTACCCTCACCCACAAGCAACATACTTTTGTACTATGTGTCCCAGGCAGTCTAGAGACCTTCATGCAGTTTTGGCCATGGAGCCCTACTTCGATTCACTGCTCTTCTACCCCCAGCAACCTAAGAGTTGACAAAGTCCACCTCCTTATGCCCATACCTTGGGCAGGGCAGGGCAGGGTAGGGCAGGGCCAGGGCAAAGAGAAGGGAGTGATTTACTTTGGGAGAGGGTGATTTACCGCCAACCTCTTGGCTATTGTCCATTCTCCCCTGACTCAGTGCAGACACCTTGGGGCTGCAGGCTCCTTCCCACCTCCCACAGAGGCTAATTATTCTGTCTTGCTGCCAAGTCCCAGACTTTCCCATCTAAGGTCTGCTGCCCGCTCAGCTCAGTAACTCCCATGGCAGCCCCAAGGCTCAGTCTATGTTTGATTACTCAGGATCATTAGATTTCAAACCTGTGGAATCCCATAATTTGTATGAGCATATGCTTTTCTCTAGCACCTTTTCTTGTCTGAAAAGACAGTCAGCTGCTCCCTTCTAATTCTGCACAGTAGCAGACCAGACCAACAAAGATTACAAATCCCCAGTATCTCACAACTAGCATTCTAGACAGGAGTGAGTGATAGGAAAAGAGCCCTTGAAGCAAGTTTGGAAATTTTAATAAAATATGAAGCATTCTGTATTGACTATGGTTAAAAAAAAATGATATGAAGTGGAGAGGGCAGAGGCACAAAGAAAGGGATTAGATACGCTTGCAGAGATTGAGGAGGCTGTGCTTAAAAGGCCCTTTGATTCCTGCCTTTCAGCTCTCTTTAGTGGTCACCAGAAGCAGAGTTCCATGCCTGGTTTTCTAGTCATTTCAGCAATTTGTTCTAGAGACCTGCTATGTGTCAGGCACTGGGCTAGAACCCAGGGACTTTAGGAATGAAAAGAACATAAGTAGAGAAGACACAGAGGAGAATGCAAGGAGGAATTTGTATTATCTTCTTTTCAAATTACATTTTTCTTCTCTGGGCCCCAGTGCCCTAAGCATACTGACCTTTGCTGCAAATCCTCTCTGAGGCCAGACAGGGACCACTGCAGCCCCCAACGGTACCGAGGCAGCAGCAAGCATTCCCCACTCTGCTTCCCTTCTCCCCAAGACCCGCCTCCCTGGGGCCAGAGTTGCCCAGAAGAGCTGCTCACCTCAGTATTGGTTTCCTGTTGAACTCCAGCAGGAAGGCTCATACTAACAAGAGTAAAAGCCCCTGTCGAGCCAGGGAAAGGGGAGAGCAGAGCAGAGCCCAGTGCAGACGCGCCAGGGCCAGATGGACCAGCAGGTTTAACCACACCTGTCATGCGCCTCCTGGCTCCAGCCGGTTCCAACCAGTGCCTGCGGGCTAGAGACCAGCGAGGGGACCGCTACTGGTACTCTTTCTCAACACACACACAAATACATCTTACACTGCCCTCGCAACGACTAGACCCTGGGATCCAGGACTAAGGATCCGTACCATTTTTCCACCAGGCCCCATGCCTACCCCACATTCCAGGACAGCCCCGGGATAGACATGGGCTGAGGGGCGCTTCTAGTCCTGCCATTGACATCGGGCCACCTTGAGCAGAAGGGGTGGGAGGTCGTGCCCCTACGTGAGCCTCCATTCTTTTCCCCATCTGGGAGGTGTAAATAACTCAGGAGTGGCGCCACGGATAAGCATCTGACCTTACTACTCAGACGGGAATCTGCCTGCCCAGGACAACCACCCTTCTCGCGCTAGGAAAAGGATCGGGAAAGAAGGCGGGAGGACCCAGTCTTGGGCCCCGCCAACTGTCTGGATATCCAGACGGATAGCAGCTGCTGTGTGTCCAGGCTCTGATCCTCCTGGATTCCCCGCCCTGCCCAGGGTCTGCAGCGGCGACTACTCCCCCTTGGCCCTGCCCATTCTGCGCTTGGTTTGAGCCCTCCAGGTGATGCCTGGTGGGTTGGTCCAGAACCCCTTCCAACCTGTGGCCATCTCCTCCCCACCCACCAGCCCACTCCCCAGTGTTCCAAGGGTGAGATCCAGCTGCTGCTAGCATAAGGACCTACAGCAGGTCCAGGCTCCAGTCCCTCCAGGATGAGGAGGCTGGAGACAGAATCCGTCTCCAGGATGCGCTCCTGAAGGGCACAATCATCCTCCTCCACCCTCCTCTGCAACCTCCAAACCTGGGCCGGTCCTGCTGGGTGCTTTCTTCACGAAGGTCAGCCCAGTGGGGCTGTTTCTGCCAATCCTTTGGCCCACTCCAGTCTCCATAAAAACTGCTCTACAACTCCTGGGGTCAACCACGCTGGCCAGAGCTCTCAGCTCAGGCCAGCCCCCTACACACATGGTTACTGGTATCTCACCTAGGGAGGTGAGCCCCTGCCAGCCGCCCTTAGCACCACACAGGTAAGCAACCGAGATTTCCCAAGCTTGAGAACCCTCGTTCAAATTTGGATGGAGCCTCAGAAGTGGTAGGAAGGACCAGAGTGACTCCAAGTGCCGCCTTCCTCATTTTGCTCCTCTCCCCACACTCCTCCACCTTACTCTCCACCCACCTGCTCCTTCAGCACTAGCCTAGTGGGGGTGGAAAGGGCGGGGCAACTACCTTGACTCCTCCCACCACACAGTCCCTCTCATCCTCCCTCCTCAAGGTGGAGCGAGGGAATGGGGGGCAGTCTGGCAGATCCTTCTGCCTTAAGGCCTTGCAAAGGGGACAGTTTCTTCCTGTCCTGTCTGGGATCTTCTGGTTGCCTGCCTCTTCATTTTTCACCTTCTCCTCAACCCCATACATGAGCACAGACACTCCCTTCATCCTTTCCCCCAGGATGTCTGGACATAGTGGTCACCTCAATATCCTTCAGAAACTCCCTTCAAAAACCTGTGAGTTGGCAAATTACTATTTACAGGTGCTTCCACAGCCCTCAACACGCTTGACCCTCTCCCAACCCTATGATGCAGCAGCTCTTCTGTAGGTTTTACAAATGGGGAATTGAGGCCCAGAGGAGGATTAAATGCCCAGGGGATTTTTGTTTGCTTGAGACAGGGTCTTGCTCTGTGGCTTGTGCTAGAGTGCAGTGACATCATCATAGCTCACTACAGCTTCAGACTCCTGGGCTCAAGCCTTTCTCCTGCCTTGGCCTTCCAGTAGCTGAGGCTAAAATCCATGCCACCACACGAGACTGAGTTTTCTATTTCTTTCTTTCTTTTCTTTTTTTTTTTTTTTTTTTTTTTTTTTTTGTTTTTTTAATGTCTCACTCTTGCTCAGGCTGGTCCCAAACTTCTGGCCTCAAGCAATCCTCTTGCCTCAGCATCCCAGAGTGCTAGGACTCCAGGTGTGAGCAACTGTGCCCAGCCTGAATACCCAATTTTGAACCTCTTCTCCAAGGCCCTTTCCAGAAAGCAGGGACGTGAGCAAACTCTCTTTTCCTTTGACTTTCAGGAAGCTGCCTTGCTGCTCCTGGAATCACCAACTGCTTTATCATCCCCACTCTGTCCCCAGTGAAGGTTCTGGCTAGAAAGTAGTACCAAAGCACCCAGGTGGAGGCATGGAGGGCTGTAGAGTCCTTGTGCACCTCTACCCAGCTTCCCCAAAGGAGGGAGTAGGAAATAGGAAGTAGAAGTCTCTGATCTGCCTTTCTCTGAATACAAGTTCCTCTCTCCTTCATAATGGAGGTAAAACTCCAAAATGAGCTTTCTTGTGCCTTGCTCCTTCAGTCCTTCTCTCATTATTCAATAAAATTATCATTGCTAAGGGCTATGTCACAGCTTTGGTTGATGCCCATAGATCTCCAAAATATCCTTTTTTCTGGTATGGTTACTTGTATGGGTAGGAAGAGGATTAAGGAGCAGCTCCTACATGCATGAGAAAGGATTTATGCATGTAAAAGGCCAACACAACTATCTCAGGGGTTGCCTTTCTTCGAGACTTTCAGTGCTGTGCCAAGTTCCAGAGAGGAAGTGGCAAAGAATAGCAAATATTATGCAATTAAGTATAAGGGAGCTCCCATGGTAGGAGAGAACATGCCTAAACCCCTGGTCACACACTTCACTAAAATGGACTTGTCCTGTATAAGCCTCCCAATAATTGTGTCCATAACCTTTCTTCTCAACTTCCCTGGCCCAGTGTAGAGATTATTTATAACCACAGGGAAGTTTGGTGTTGTCTAGCTACCCTCATCCCTCAATACTAAATTTTTGGTGGACTCCCAAATTCCCAGATCCCAGTAAGTCCTTGCCTAAGCCTTTCCTTCAGGGTGGATAGCTTCAAGGATCCAAGCCAGATTCCTCCAAGGTTAAGAATCACCTGTAAACCACAATGGCTGAGCCTGGAAAGCAGGAAGAGCCACATTTCAGGGAAAGTCAAATTCCATGCAAAACTAGGCTCAGTTCAGTAGTTCTGTAAATATTTGTAACCAGTGAATTCCAGAATCACTTTAACATTATATCTACAAGGCACAGGAGCCTACAACAAACATAATTATCTCTTCCTATCCAACTGAGTTCTTCACCATCCTTGGTCAACACCCTTAAGGGGTAACCTACCAGGAGTAGTTCAAAACCCAAAGAAGGTCGCAGGTGCTTCAGGTCCAGTTATTTTCAAATTATACTCTGTGAATCTTTGGACGATTCACAGAGGTATCTTAAGGTTCACTGGATATCTGAGAAGATAGTAGATTATGGAGTACTAGGCCTTTCCCCCTTCCCTTCAATCAGAATAATAGCTGGTTTTTGTTGTTTGTTTGTTTCTTTGTTTCTGAGACACAGTCTTACTGTCACCCTCGGTAGAGTGTCATGGCGTCACAGCTCACAGCAGCCTCAAATTCTTAGGCTTAGGTGATTCTCTTGCCTCAGCCTCCCAAGTAGCTGAGACTACAGGCACCCACCATAATGTCTAGCTATTTTTTGGTTGTAGTTGTCGTTGTTTAGCAGGCCTGGGCTGGGTTCAAACCTGCTGGCTCTGGTGTATGTGGCTGGCACCCTAGCTGCTGAGCTACAGGCGCCAAACCAGAATAATAGTTTTAACATTGAGAAAAGGGATTCTTCTGTTTAAATTTTAAAACATTTTTTAAAATTTATTTCAAATCAAGACATATTCTTTTGAAAGACTAATTATATGTATTTTTCCTTATACCTCCCATAAAAAAGACAGCTTAAAATGCTAAATATTATATATAAAAAAAACTAAGAAGATTCTGAAAGGTGGAGAGAAGTAAGCATACCAGCTAGGGATCTCAGAACTTGAGGAGTGACTCACCTGAGGTAAGTGCCCTGAGTTTTTTTTTTTCCCTTATATATCTCAGACTTGGTGCTGGAGTAGCAAGCAACCCAGAAATACCAATGGGCACAGACAAAAAGCCCAATGAAACCTTGTTCTCTCTAGTCAAAGAACAAGAAAGGAAGCAGTCTAGCAAGACAGAAAACTTTTACATAATAACTAGTCTACTTCAGTCAAACACCAAGAAAAAACTGTGGTTCCACTCCCAACCCAGTCAGCAAGGGTGAACTAGACAGCCTAGATCGCCACCTTCATCTTTGTGGAACAAAGCACTTTTCCTTCCTATCACCAAGGTAGTATCACAGAAAGCCATATAGGGAGCCTAGACTTGTAATTCCAGCTACTGGAATGGCAATACCTCTCTCAGCAGCCCAGGTATTATCAGTGAAGGCTTAGTGGAATGCCTGAACTCACAGAGTAGTAATGAATAACCTCTTACTACCTCGGTGTCAACAGAGGTCCAGTGGGGAACCTGGACTTTCTTTTACCTTGACTTGGAAATAATGAGACAGTACACTCCTTTCACTGGATTGCTTTCAGAGGAGGCCTGCTAAAATAAATATTTAAATAAGATCCATAGTTTTGGCCTGGCATGGTGGCTCATGCCTGTAATCCCAGCACTCTGGGAGGCCAAGGTGGGTGAATTTGCATGAGCTCAGTAGTTCGATAACACCCTGAGCAAGAGTGAGATCTCATCTCTACAAAAAAAAAAAAAAAATAGCCAGGTAGTTCGATACCAGCCTGAGCAAGAGTGAGACCTCATCTCTACAAAAAAAAAAAAAAAAAAAAAAAAAATAGCCAGGCATTGTGGTGGCCACCTGTAGTCCCAGCTCCTTGTGAGGCTGAGGCAAGAAAATCACTTGAACCCAAGGGTCTGAGGTTGCTGTGAGCTATGATGCCATGGCACTCTACTAAGGGTGACAAAGTGAGACAATGTCTCAAATAAAAAAATAAAAGATCCATAGTTTCATTACTTGCTACTCAAAATTTCCAAGTTTCAATCAAAAAAATCATCATACTAAGACATCATACCAGTACCAGGTATTGATTCTTGACTGAAAAAAGACAACTAATGCCAACATGTGAGATGATGAATATGTTAGAATTAATTACCTGACAAGAAACTTAAAGTAGTCATCATAAAAATGCTTCAGGGAGTATTTATTAACATGCTTGAAATAACTGGAAAAATGGAATGTTTTAGTAAATAATAGGAGGTATAAATAGAAGACCAAATGGAAAGTTTAAAACAAACAAACAAAAAAAAATCCAATAACCAAAAAAAGAAAACCTCAATAGATAGGCCCCACAGCAGAATGAAGAAGACAGAAGAAGCAGAGAACTTGGTGATAGAGCAGTAGGAATTATCTAATCTGAACAAAAGAAAGAAAATAGACTGAAAAAAATGACCAAATTAATAGTCACAGTGAATTATGGGATTTCAATGAAAGACCTAATAATCATGTCATCAGCGTCTAAGAAGGAGATGAGAGAGAAGTGGAACTGGGAAAGTATCTGAATGGCTGAAAACTTCCCAAATTTGGCAAAAGACACAATCCTGCAGATTCAAGAAGCTGAGTGAACCCCAAACAGGATGAATTCAAAAAGATACATACTAAGATACACTGTAGTCAAATACCTGAAAACTAAACACAAAACAAACAAAGTATCTTAAAAACAGCAAGATAGAAAAGAGACCTTAATTATAGGAGAAACAATTCAAATGAAAATAGAGTTCTCATTAGAAACCATGAAGGGAAAAAAGAAGTTACAGATGTTTCAAGTACTGAAAGAAAAGAACTGTTAACTCAGAATTGCATACCCAGTGAAAATATCCTTGAAGAAGGAAGAGAAAATCATAACATTCTTAGATGATGGAAAACTAAGAAAATTTGCCATCAGCAGACCCATTCTAAAATACTGATAAAAGTACTTTCTCCAAACAGAAAAGAAATGACAGAAGAAAGAATCTTGGAACATCAGAAAATAAGAAAGTACATGGAAAGCAAAAATCTGGTAACTTAGGAGATGATTAGGCCATGAAGACTCTGCCCTTATGTATGGACTAGTGTCCTTAAGGGCTTGAGGAAGACAGTTTGGTTTCTTTTGAACTTACTCCCTTCCTTCATGTGATGACACCTAGGTAGCATCATCTATGAGTAATGGGCTCTCATCAACCACTAAACATGCTGGTACCATGATTTTGAACTTCCAGCCTCCAGAACTGTGAGAAATAAATTTTTGTTCTTTATAAATTACCTCACCTTAGGTATTTTGTTATAGAAGCACAAATGAACTAAGACATATGACATTGAAATATGTGGGACAGAGCTAAAGTAGTACAGAGAGGGAAATTTATAGCACTAAATGCTTATAATAGAAATTAGGAATGGTCTCAAATCAATATTCAAGAAACTAGAAAAAGAGAGGCAAAATAAATTCAAAGGAAGCAGAAGTAAAAAAATAATAAAAGACAGAAATCAATGAAATTGAAAATAGGAAAACAATAGAGAAAACCAATGAAAAAATTAGTGCTTTGGAAAAAAAATTCAGTAAGATTTATAAACCTCTAGTAAGATTAAATAAAATGAGAGATAACTCAAATCACCAAGATCTTGAATAAACAGGGGATATTCATATAGACTGTGAAGCTATTAAAATGATAATAAGGGAATACTATGAACAACTTTACACTCATAAATTCACCAACTAGAAGAATTAGATAAATTTCTCAAAAAACACAAACTATGAGAACTCAATCAAGAGGAAATAGATTGCCTATGTCCCATAACCATTAAAGAAATTGAATTTGTAATTTTAAAGCTCTCCCAAAAGAATGTTCCCCCTAAAGAAAAGTCTAAATGGAGTCACTGGAAAATTTTACCAAACATTCAAAGAGTTAACAGCAATTTTACACAATCCCTTCCAGAAAATATAAAAAGAAGAAAAACATCCCAGCTAATTTTATGAGGCCAGTATTACCCTGATATCAAAACCAGACAAAGGGCCGGGCGTGGTGGCGCACGTCTGTAGTCCCAGCGCTGTGGGAGGCCGAGGCGGGTGGATTTCCAGTGCTCACGGTTAGAGACCAGCAAGAGTGAGCCAGAGAAAAGACCCCGTCTCTACCACCAGGAAAAAACCAACACCGACCGGCCTGTGCATCATTATGAGGAAGGACAATGGAAAAAAAAAAAAAAAAAAAAAACAAGGAAACTGAAAATAAAAGCCAGCTGGAAAAAAAAAAAAAAAACAGACAAAGGAAGTCGGGAAAGAAAAGTAAATTATAGACTAATATACCTTATAAATATACACATAAAATTCTTAAAAAATATATTAGGAATCCAAATCCAATAATGTATAAAAAGAATTATATACCTTGCCTTCCTCAAGCCCTTCTATAAGGACACTAATCCATTCATGAGGGCAAGGTCCTTATGGCTTAATCACCTCCTAAGGTACCAGATTTTTGCTTTCCATGTACTTTCTTCTTTTCTGATGTTCCAAGATTCTTTATTCTGTCATTTATTTCCTGTTTGAACTTATTGTAGGTATGCAAGACTTGTTCAATATTTGAAGCTTAATCAATGCACCATATCAACCAGGTAAAGATGAGAAATCATACGATCCTATCAGTTGATGCAGAAAAAGCACCTATTCATATCCAGCACTTATTCATGATTAAAGAAAAACAATTCTCATTGTTAGAATGGAGGGAACTACTTCAACTTGCTATAAGAACATCTTGATATAAGAGCACCTACAAATAACCTATAGCTAACATCAAATTATAATGGCAAAAGACTTTAATGTTGCCTACCAAGATGAGGAACAAGGCAACAATGCCCTCTCTTGCCACTTTTATTTAACACAGTACTTGAAATGCCATTGCAAGAAAGCAAGGAAAATAAAAAAATTGTATACAGATTGGAAAAGAATAAATAAACTGTCTCTTTCAGATGATATAATTGTCTACATAGAAAATCCTTAGAAATCTGCCAACTGACTTATATAAACAATGAGTCCAGCAACATATCAGTTTAAAATATCAATACACAGAAGTCAATCAAATTTCTATAAACTCAATGAACATGCACATGCTGCAGTTGAAAATGCAATAGCAAACTAATACAACCTTTTTGGAATGAAGAATCCTCAAAGAACTCAAATTAGACTTCCCATGTGATCCTGCAATCCCATTACTAGTCATTTACCCAGAGGTAAAAAATCCTTTTATCATAAGGACATTTGCACTAGACTGTTTATTGCATCTCAATTTACAATCACCAAAAGGTGAAAAAACCTAAATGCCTACCAACCCAGGAGTGGATTAACAAGTTTTGGTATATGTATACCATGAAATACTATTCACCCATTAAAAAGGATGGAGAGAAGGTGGAGCATGATAGCAGATCTCTGCTCTCCTGGAACAACAGGTGAGAGTGAGTGGGCTAGATAATTTCCAGTGTGGAATGTTGGTGTGGAGTGGCAGTTCGGGGTGTGCAGCAAAGTGGCAGATTGCTGGACTTGGAGCATAATCTGGAGCTGTGGAGACTGCCGAGAAAGTTTCTGTGCCTCGGCTGTGGCAACCAGCACCCCCACATAGGATTACAATTCCCAGTTCTTGGGGAAACTAGGTGTTATGTGGAAAGATTGGTGAAGTGTGGACTCCCAGGGGAATTTGGCAGCCAGAGTGGGGTGCCGCCTGCAGCAGCACCTCCAAGATTGGGCTGTGGGAGAGATACTCAGACTGGAACGATCCCAGATGAGAAGGAAACATTGTTTTGAAATTTGGGAAATGGCAATTGCCACAGGCACCTTTCCAGGTGGGCCAAGTGCAGAGATTTGAGTCTCACCTGCAGGCAGTCATCCTGCACCGAAAGCAGGCCCAGGATATCCCACACTTCATGGGAACTGTTGCAGGGAGAATTTGTGAAACCTGCTTCTGAAGTTTTTTTGAGATTGGTAGAGACAAAAATGTGGCAGGGTCTGAGCACCAAGCGGGTAGCCAGGCAACCACCAAGAAGAATGTAAGCCAAGAATCAGGTATAAGCTTGGGAACCACTCAAGGCACCACCTGGTGTCCAGAAAGTATATAGCAACATAAATATATTCCTACTAAAGTTGATCCTTATAGCATACATACAGTTGTAGGTATGTATATGTATATGTATG
>CAUYRH010074835.1:0-12065 GCA_963574655.1 Perodicticus potto
TGTTTATTAACATGGAGAAGATCAGTTATGCCAAAGAACTGTCCAAGTTGGAAGAAAATGTCTTTCAGGATTTCAGGGTAGACTTAAAAGACACGAAGAAGAAACTTGGTTTAAAATTTCCCAAGGTACGGGCAATTTTACTTATAAAAATGACAAGGAAAGTTTTTTGGTTATGTTTAGTTTGAGGGGAATTTAGGGACTACATATGTTCTTTCAAAGCACTTCTATTCAAGGCCTCCCACAAATATTCTTTGCTCTGAGTGGTGTTCCCTGACCCAAAGCTCTGGATGCTTTCTCTCTTCTCTGACCCCTCATGGCACTTAGTGCATTTTTTACATGGTAAGAATCTGAACTCTACTTGGTTTCATGTTTGTTTGTTTTTCCCCCTTGATCATATCTCAGAAACTTTGCCATTGTCCGTTCTTTGAGGCAGGAATCTGGGCTTATCCATCTCTCTCTCCCAAGGTGGTACAAAGCCTGACACTCAGTAAGCTCTCAGTCAATGCTTGTTAAATGAAGGAATGGGCCAGAGAAGGAAGGAAAGACAACTTACCCAGAGGGAAGCTCTCTAGGAATAAGTGTGCATAGTGGACCAACAAAATGAGAAGAACGCTTTAGGAGGATATTAAATCTTGAAAATCTCAAGTTTCCTCCTTCTCAGTTGTTTTCTAATCAATTCAATTTGGTTCAATATAATATTATATAATAAGCTCTGGTAGTGATCTGACATTGTGAGGGATATCAAGAAAAACAAACCTGGTATCTTCCCTCAAAGTACCTGCAGTCTGGGCTTGGCACCTGTACCTCAGTGAGTAGGGTGCCGGCCACATCCACTGAGGCTGGTGGGTTCGAGATTGGCCCAGGCCTGCTAAATAACCATGACAACTGCAACCAAAAATAGCTGGGGATTGTGGTGGGCACTTGTAGTCCTAGTTACTTGGGAGGCTGAGGCAAGAGAATCGCTTAAGCCCAAGAGTTGGAGGTTGCTGTGAACTGTAGCACATACCACAGCACTCTACCAAGGGTAACATAGTGACACTGTCTCAGAAAAAAATAAAAAAGAACCTGTAGTCTAGTAGAGTGGACAAGTGTGTGACAGATGATGACAGGACGTTGCAGTAAGCTCCATACAAGGTGTTCAAGGCTTCGAGGTAGTGCAGAGGATGGCACACCCAAACTAGGGAGAGGGGACGGGTCTCCTCATCTCCTTGGGTTTTCTGAGAGTTTTCTAGATGAATGAGGGAATATATACAGGTTGCATGATGTGTGGACAATTTGTTCCAGGCAGAGTTGACAGAGTAAAGGAAGGTGCAGAATCAGAGAACAGCGTGGGATATTTGGGGAAATAAAAACCGCTGTCGGAACACAGAGGACAAGTTGAAGGGTGTCAAATGTTGGGACTGGGAGGGGAGGAGGGACAAAACGTGAAGACCCTCGTGTTGGCTTCATGAAAATGTTTGCGCTATAGCTTTCAAATTGTCCTTTTTCTAAAGCAGGAATTTAATTTAACTTCTGTGTGCTGATGCAGTCCACTGCCCTCCCCCCTCCCATATTGTGCTATAAGAAATTATTAAAAATTCAATTTGATCATCATTTTTCAAGGTAAAAGCTCCCTGAGAGCAGAATCTCCTTTTGTAGCAGGTGCTGTCATGTGAACGATCATCTTATGTTGTGATCTTGTGGCTACAAAATAACCTTCCGTTTTCTGCTTTGCCAGAGGTCTGAACTTTCTGGAAATCCTACAGAGAAAGGTGGCAATTCGGACAAAAAGGCCAACTGGGTGTTAAAGTAGAAAGGACATGTGCTCCACAGCCAGTCAGCTTAAATCCTGCCTCTGTCAAATAGTAGATATCCAATCTATGGAATATTGTGTATTTTGGGACTCAATTTCTTTATTTGCAAAATATAGGGATAATTACATCCAAGGATAACAGTATAATTTTGGAGGTCTTGGTGCAAGGGTTAAACAGGAAAACACCTGTGAGCATATGTGGCTCTACAGTGCTAAATCGCAAGATATGGTAGGAAATGTTAGTTCCCTTTGAACAGACTTTGTTCTGTTTTACAGGTGGTAGTAACTGCTAACCTTCTGAAGCAATTTTTTATAAATATTTGGCTGCTAGAAGTTAGTGGGTGCAATAAGTTTTTCCATTTTTGTGAGTAATTCTAAATCAAATGGGCAGTTCTAGGTGTTCGTTTCTGGATTAGATGTCTTAGAGAGAAGAGTGGACGATAACCTAGTTGTGGGAAGTAGAGCCCAGCAAAGAAAACTTTCTTATCCATCTATTTACCACCCACGCATCCAGCCAGCTGTGCATGCACACATGCCCACACAGCTCTTCACCTGACGTATAGCCAGATGCATCATCTCTTGTGCTCCTGGTTCTTCAAACCATTCTTCTCTTCTTTCTTTACTGGAATTTTCTTCCTTATGTTGGATGAGCTTTTAGAAGTCTCAGAAGAAAGGAGATTTATGACAAGAGGCGTATCTGGAGAGTTTGCAGCAGCACAGAGCTGATTCTGTGCAGTGGGAGTGGAGGGCGTTTTAATGGTCCCTGTTATGCAGCTTATCCTGGCTTCCTACTCTCTGGGTTTGAAATCCTGGGCAGGTCACTTGAAATCTCTGAGATTCAAAAATCTGAATCTTGGTAATAAGCTTCTATTGCAGTGAGGTGGAGAAAAGTAACTGAGCAACGTGAGGGTGAAGTCCCTAGGAGAGACTGACACAGCGAAGACCCGTGACAAGGGGGATGACTGTGTGTCTAGACTCATGTCCGTGTCTATCTATCATCTGTCTCTGTCCATCCGTCCATCCACCCATCCATTCTTCTTTTCTTTTCACCCATCCATTCTTTTATCACTGTGAGATTCAAATAAAAATTTAAGTTTAGTCTCTTTTAATTATCTATCACCAAAAAATTCTAATTGCCAACCTGAGCTTGGTAGAAGTCCTTGCTTTTAAAATGGTCATTGTATTTCTGCAGAGCATGCTTGTATCAACTGTAATATTATGCCTTGAAAGGAAAACAAACAAAATTTAAAAGTTCTTACAGTTCTCCAAGGTCCCTGAAAGCACATTCTATGGTCTCTAAGGAATCAATTATTTGTAGATGAGAACATTGAATCAAATTATTTTAAATGTCTCTTACACTACTAAAATATTACCTTTGTTTTTTCAAGAGTTGTGGGTGGTGGTGAAGAAACAATAGGAAAAGAGTAATAGGAGCAATCCATAGTATGGGTTCCCTTTCATATTTGTTATCTTGTTTATATCCTAAGACAATTTTCTGAGCAAGGAATAATTATCTTTGTGTCTCTAAACCAGAGAAACTGAGGTTTACATTGATTAAGTGGCTTGCCTTAGGCTAAAGGCAAAGAACCTATATTTCAACATAGGAGTAAGATTGATCTGTCTACAATTCCACTGTTACATTTTAGAAGAAAACTACATTATGATCACTCCCTTATATCTTCAAGCAACAAGTATTTGTGGAAAAGCTACCTTATACAAGGTACTGAAAGATCTCCAGGGAATAACACTGACTTTATATTCTAACTTCCAAAACACAGACTAAGTGAAGGCCTTTGGAATTCTGTGATGTAGTTTCCCCACACAGAAACATTTTGCTCTTATAGGGAGAAACACGGAGAAAGGATTGATTTATCATGAAGTAAGAGAGGGGAAAAGTGTGTGAAGGAGGTAACACCTTACTTTATCCAGGTCTGCCAAATCTTAGCTATAACAGTACTATTTCCATGATACCGTGTAACAGTGTCTAAGATATCCATTGATTTGTCCTTTCAGCACCACTCTGTCCTTAAGGGAATGGCCTATAATTGTTTTGGGGAACATCTACCACCTTCTCCAATCTTGACATGTTATGTGTTGAAGGAAGCTCCCATATGCTTATTTGACTCCAGATACCTGGCCATGGAAATTGTTCTAGAGAAGACAGCTGGCCCAATTCTGGAATCTCAGTCTTACTTCTGGCCATAAGGACTGGTCTGTGGGCATAGATGTGATCCAATTCTAACCATATTCTCTGGGAGTTTTCAGCTTGAAACTAAGACACTAAGGTCCCTTTCTGTCTCAGATGGAGAAGAAAGATGTGCTGGTGGATGTCCTGCACCTCGACAAATCCAGACTGAAGGAAAGAAGGCATCTTGCAGAGAGGAGTAGAACGGGAGGGGAAGGAAGTCCTGCCAGGGTGAGGCTCTGAGTCTTCCAAAGATGCTTTTGTCCCTGTCTTCTCAAGCTATGCACCTTTCCAGCAAATCCCTTCTTCTGCAAAAGCTGCCTGAGTGGGTCTGAGTTTTGCTACTAATATCCGAAGGAATCTGGGCTAGTGTGTATATTGGAAACCAGAAGTGACAAACCAGGATATTTTGTAAGCCATGTCCAAGCATGGCAGGGGGAGCAGGGCATGCTGTTTTTCAAGAAGCCTTTTCTCCAGGGTCCTTTCCTTGGGCACTCTGATGACATCTACAGAGAGGACTGAGGACCCTTTTTCTGATCTTTGAGGAATCTTAGTGCACATGTTGGGGATAACTAAAGACTCAAGAAGACCAAGTAAGGACCACAGCATATTTCCCTCTTCCTGGTAATAATATATTAATTTACACCTTTAGTGCTTCCCGTGTGCCGGGCTCTGCTCCAAGGAGCTCAGTATTATATTTATACCCCATTATACAGATGAGGAAACTGGGACATGGGAGATAAAGTAAATTGTCCAACATGGTGTCATGGTTAGACCTCCAGTGGTTTGGTTCCAAAGCCGATGCTAACAACCCCATGTAGCAAGCCTGGTCTCCTATGACCTTTCTATTTTTTCTACCTTCCTGTGCCAGGACACTTATTGTCCACATATGTAGTTACGTGGCTGATAACTAGCACATACATTTATCTTTCCATTTGTTCCATACTTTCAACTTGACACCAGGAAGCCAGTGGCCATGACTTTTACATTTTAGTGACCCCAGCCCCAGTACAAATGCACAAAGGCTGGTAGGAATTTATGACATCAAATTCTGTGCTCTTAAAAATCAAGACAGCTCTAGACACGAATACAGTAACACTTTATGCAGTTTTTAGGGGAAGAGAAATGAAGAAAAACTTGGTTTTTTTCCCCTTCCTTTCTGGTTTATTCTTGAGATTCCAAAAACAAACTACAAGGAATTATCATAATATGAGCTCCCCTCTTTCCTCTCTTTGTGGAATGTTTCCCTACAAAGGTCCAGTTGAAAAAGTAGCATTGTTCTACAGACGGCCTTCTCGGGCAGGACCCAATTAGTCAGGGCTTGTCTGGTCTGGGACACACTATGGATAATTTCACGGTGTGACCTTCTGTTTATTTGTTCTTTGGGATCAGAAAAGAAGCAGTTAAAAGGTGTTTGCCCTTGAAAACATGTTAGAGAATTAACGGCTGACTTGAGATGTTATCTGCCAAGTTAGTGCCCCACACACATTTTATACCTGGATCAAGTCTCTGGAAACAGGGCTTTGGTAATTGAAGCTCTGATCTGATGGTATCTCTGAGACTGTGCAGACAGGCACAGCTCTCGGAGAAGGGGAAACTCAGTGCAGAGAAGGCTCGGAGCACAAAAATAGTGGAGAATTTTAAGAAACCTTCATTGAGGCGTATCTCATGGACACGCCCTCAGTTGTAAGAAGTAGTTGTGTGGAGTAGTTTCCATTTTTTATCCCTGTATGGCCCTGTTCTTCTTTTAAACCTTAATCTGAAAATTATACCGTTCAAAATAAAATTCAAAAATCTATCCACCAAAACAGCAACACAGAGCTGTGATTGATGAGGAACCCAAAGTCCCCCATTTCAGTTGCAAAATTTAATTCTAGGACTTTATTTTTGTTTTTTATAACTTGTGTTTTGACTTCTTTTCCTTTCTCGTACCTCCCCCTCCCCAGCCCCCAAACTAAATTACATCTTAGGCTTTTGAAATAGCTTCAAAGTGAAAGCCTGCCTTTTAAAAAATAACTCCATCTTCTCTGAAGGTGGGGTGTTCGAGTTTATTTCAGGTTTTGAGGCTGGACACACCTCCCGGCCACAAGGAGGGAAGATGTCCAAATGCCTTTGCAGTTTTGTCCCCTCCCTTTGTCCTTTCACAGATGTCCAGTAGAAGCCCAAACTCCCCTCCCCACCCCACCGCTTCTGAATGTTTTTATCAGCCTTAGTGGATGTCTCTCTGACGGTTTATCAGCCTCAATGGACGTCTCTCTGACGGTCACTTGCCTCTCCCCTGGGACAGCTTAACAGATTGGTAGGCTCCGTGCATCACTCCTTGCCCCTAAGTGCACTTCCCCTTCCTCTCTTCCTGGTGCCCACTGCAGCCTGTTTTGTGAGCCAGGCCAGCAGAAGCTCCAGCCATCTCCGCAGGGCTGGCTGACAGCCAGGGGAGCCGAGTCAGAGCAGGGAAGACACCAGGTTTCTTGGCATCAGCTTCACACAGGGGGAAGGATAGGAACCACCAGCCTCCAAATGAGACTGTCCCAATAAACAAACAAATAAAAAAAATGCCAAATACAAACACAAATGAAAGAAACCACACACACTCAGAAAGACACAAAGGAAAACGCAAAAATGTTGTTGTCTGGGGCTTTCGCCAGCCGTGTGTGCCGGCTGTCCCTGAGAACTGATGGAGTGGCTGGGTGGTTTGGAGATTCCTGTGGTCTGAATACACACCCTCCTTGTTACCAAGATGTGCCTGGAAAAAAATGGTCATCGTACAGGCCTCTGATTTATTTTTTGATAAAATAACCTCCACTCTGAAAGGCTAAACTTGCCATCCCAGCTTCAAGAGAACTGGACTTTATTCCTGTTCACCAAAGCCATCTGCATATGACGTAATCCTGTCTGTGGCCGAGAGTCGCCCAGCTCCCCACCCACCCTGCCAACACTACAGTGTTTCCTTCTCTAAGTTTCCCGGGCTCCGCCAAATGTCGACGTGGAGGATGGTCACAGGCAAGTCATAGAATTTCTTGAAGTGGAAGGAATTAGTTATCATCCGGAGCCGACAAATAAAACCTTGTTTGACGTTGGAAAATGATAGGTTTTGATACGGCGTCTCCTTTCTGTCCAGCTCCCCACCCATTTTCATTTTCTTCTATTCAACATGTCACATTTAATTGGAAGCCTGTCCCAAATTATCTCAAAGGCTCCAAAGATGGCCTGAGTTGGCCAGACCTCCTGGTGCATCCCTGATTTCTCTGTCATGTCAACACTCTCCTTTGAGTTAATACGACTTGCTCTCTTCTTTTAGGCATATTCCTCAACTCACAGAGGGGTAGAGATGGAATTTCACTTGGGCAATGAGCATAGGGACAATATCATCCTTTCCATGTCACCAAGGGATCTTTAGCGTTGCCCTCGAGCAAGACCAATCCAAAAATTCCAGCCTGCTGCTGGTGCCTGGTGAGAGATTAAAAGTGCTAGTTTCTGACCCCCTTCCTTAATTACTTACGCTGTTATCTTTTGGATATGGGGTGGGGGATGCTACTTATAGTCTCCTACTGTTGCTGGAATTTCTCTGTTGGGTCTTTTTTGTCTCTGGGTTCGAAGAATAAAACCACTGACCATATAGATAAGTGACTGCCCTGAGTTTACTAACAGAAACAGAAGGGGAAGAAGATCTGTAGAACCTTAGTGCAGGGGAACCAAGTCTCGGAAGCCCGCATGGGCCTTTGGTCTAGGGGTTTATATATGCCTGTGAGCAGGGGGAAGAGCTGGGTCTTGGGGATGTAAAGTCCCATTTTCCCATGCTGATTAGCAAATGCACTAATGGGTATTACAGGCCCAGTCCCGTCTCAAGTGAGGCAGCAGGATGCTTGTTTTTCACACTAGTAGAGGCCACTGAGATGACACTTCTGGCTGCTTTTCTCTGACTTTGCTTGAGTTCAGAGAATGCAGTTTATCCAGGTCTAGAAAATGGGGATCCCTGTCCAGCTCTGAATGCGGGACTCTTGTATAATATGACCTTCAAATGTGGGTGGATCTTTGCACTGGAGGACTCTGTCTGCTGAGTGTGTCACAAGGTATGTGTGTTGCTGTCGGGGGAAGATAGCTATCTAGAACTGGGGTAGGGTTGGGTCAGAAGAGACACACATAATGTGATACAGCCAGAGAGGCGTAGGAGAGGAGAAATGTTAAATGTATGAAGTCGCAGGCTGTGGAGTGTGTAATATAAACCTCTCCTCCCCCACCTTGCTCCCTGCACCTCATGAATTCTGCAGCAAAATTGATATGATTTGGTAGCATTGTTGGCGTGAGAGGGTATTGTGGGGTGATGTGAAGTTGCAGATGTGTGTTCGTGCATGGGGGATGAAGTGGGGTCAGCCTGAGCAAAACTGATTTTCTCTTCTCTCTCTTGTTTTCTTTTATTGTAATAATTTTGGGAGTAATTATTATTCATAGGGTAACCTTTTGCATTTGGATCCCCCAGATTTACTTTTGGTGATTATTTTGGCATATGACATTTGTTTTGTTAAGTCTAGTTTCTGGACTTGAATATAGGTGATGTCTCTAGCTTCTTTTGATACCTAGTTTTTCCCATGCTGGGCCATCACAGTTGCTTCCTTTTGCAATTTGAAGGCAAATGTTGAAGCTTAAATATCAAAATAATTAATCAGGCTCAGCGCCTGTGGCTCAAGTGGCTAAGGCGCCAGCCACGTACATCTGAGCTGGCGGGTTCAAATACAGCCTGGGCCCACCAAACGACAATGATGGCTGCAACCAAAAAATGGCCAGGCGTTGTGGCGGGCACCTGTAGTCCCAGTTACTTGGGAGGTGGAGGCAGGAGACTCACTTGAGCCCAGGAATTGGGGGTTGCTGTGAGTTGTGATGCTACGGCACTCTATCCAGTGTGACAGCTTGAGGCTCTGTCTCAAAAAAAAATAATAATTAATCAGGAAAACACTTGGTAATTGTTACAGTAAAAATGCTGTTGATAGATTTGACAGATGTAATGAGGCGGGGCATGGTGGCTCACACTTGTAATCCTAGCACTCTGGGAAGCCAAGGTGGGTGGATTGCCTGAGCCCAGGAGTTCGAGACCAGCATGAACAAAACAAGACCCCATCTTTATTAAATAGAAAAACAAGCCAGGTATTGTGGTAGGCACCTGTAGTCCTACCTGCTCCAGTGGCTGAGACAAGAGGATTATTTAAGCCCAAAGGTTTGAGGTTGCTCTGAGCTATGATGCTATGGTACTCAACCCTAGGGTGACTGAGTGAGACTCTATATCAAAAACAAAACAAAAAAACAAAAACCAAAACAAATAAATAAAAATAGATATAGTGTTTTAACAAACAAAAATAGATGTAGTTAATGTTGTCACATTAGCCCAAGAAATTCCTAAAGAGTCACACAAAAACAAAATTGGAAAGAAAGTAATACTCTATACATCTTAAAATCTTTACTCCATAGTTCATAAAGTAAAAGATTTCCTCCTCTCTTTCATCTTCTCTCACTCCCTTACTCTCTGTTCCACCTCCTCTCTTGCCTCCTCTCCTTTTCTCTTTGCTGACTTACAGGTTCTGGGTCAGTAAGTGGAGTTTCCTTCTTTGTGCTATGTGTTTGCTAAACTCAAGTATGGTGAATAACTGCATTGTATTTCGTAACCGGAGGGCTGGGCAGGTGAAGTGCAGTGAGTGCTTTGCTTGTTTGTTTTTAAACTGCTTTTGGAAGTTTAAAGAAGCAGTTTATTGGGGAAGATGTTGAAGTAAACAGTGACAGGATAATTTGTACAATAGGATGTCCCCAAAGTCACATTTACAGTCACCATACACACAGAAAATGGAAATTGTAGCTAAATGGACCTTTATTTATAAAATATTCAGAAAGATACCCCCCTCACCACCTACTTTGAGGGCTGGATGAAGAAGGAGATTTTTTTTTTTTTTAATTAAATCATAGCCTATGCCCATTAATGCAATCATGGGGTACAAGGTGCTGGTTTTATATACAATTTGAAATGTTTTCATCAAACTGGTTAACATAGCCTTCATGGCATTTTCTTAGTTACTGTGTTAAGACATTATATTCTATACCTAGTAAATTTCACATGTACCTTTGTAAAATGCACCTTAGGTGTGGTCCCACCAACTATTCTCCCTCCACCCATCCTCCCCCCTCCTCTCCCGTCCCTCTCCCCTTTTCCCTTCTTCTTTAGCTATAATTGGGTTATGGCTTTCATATGAAAGCTATAAATTAGTTTCATAGTAGGGCTATGGAAAAAGCTATAAATTAGTTTCATAGTAGTTCCTCCATTCTTGAGATACTTTGCTAAGAAGAATATGTTCTAGCTCCATTCATATAAACATGAAAGAGGTAAAGTTTTCACCATTCTTTAAGGGTGCATAATATTCCATGGTGTACATATACCACAATTTATTGATCCATTCGTGGGTCGATGGGCACTTGGGCTTCTTCCATGACTTAGCAATTATGAATTGGGTTGCAATAAACATTTTGGTACATATATTTTCGTTAAAATGTGGTATTCTGGATATCTACCTAGTAGAGGAATTGTAGGATTAAATGGTGGGTCTATTTTTAGATCTCTAAATGGTCTCCAAACATCCTTCCAAAAGGAACGGTTTAGTTTGCATTCCCACCAGCAATGTAGAAGTGTTCCCTTTTCTCCACATCTACACCAACATCTATGGTTTTGGGATTTTGTGATGTGGGCTAATCTTACTAGAGTTAGACGATATTTCAAAGTAGTTTTGATTTCCATTTCTCTGTCTTCTTCAGAGAAGTTTCTCTTCAAGTCCCTTGACCACCCTGTTCTTTCTTGCTAATATGTTTGAGTTCTCTGTGTATTCGGATATTAAACCTTTGTTGGAGACATATCCTGCAAATATTTTCTCCCATTTTGAGGGCTGTCTACTTGCTTTACTAACTGTGTTCTTGGCTATGCAGGAGCTTTTTAGTTTGAACAGATCCCAGTAGTGCATTTTTGATGCTCTTTCAATTGCCTGGGGGTTCTCCTCATAAAATATTCACCCAGACCGATTCCTTCAAGAGTTTTCCCTGCACTTTCTTGTAGTCTTTTTATAGTTTCATGTCTTAAGTTTAAATCTTTAATCTAGTGAGAGTCTATCTTAGTTAAAAGTGAAAGGTGTGGGTCAAGTTTCAAGCTTCTACAGGTTGCCAGCCAATTCACCCAGCACCATTCGTTAAATAGGGAATCTTTTCACCAGTAAATGTTTTTAATTGGCTTGTCAAAGATCAAATAATGGTAAGTAGCTGAGTTCATCTCTTGGTTCTCTATTCTGTTCCATACATCTACCTCTCTGTTTTTGTGCCAGTACCATGTTGTTTTGATCACTATTGATTTGTAGTATAGTCTGAGGTCTGGAAGCATAACTCCTCCTGCTTTATTTTTACTTTTGAGTAGTGTCTTGGCTATTTGAGGTCTTTTCTTATTCCATATAAAATGTTGTATTATTTTTTTGAGATCTTTAAAATATGACAATGGAAATTTAATAGGGATTGCATTAAAATTGTATATTGCTTTGGGTATTATATACATTTTGACAATGTTGATTCTTCCTAGCCATGAGCATGGTGTGTTTCTCCATTTGTTAACATCTTCAGCTATTTCTTTCCTTAGAGTTTCATAGTTCTCTTTATAGAGATCTTTTACATCCTTTGTCAGGTAAACTCCCAAATATTTCATCTTCTTTGGCACTACTGAGAATGGAATAGAGTCTTTGACTGTTTTTTCAGCTTGGCTATTGTTGGTATATATAAAGGCTACAGATTTATGAGTGTTGATTTTGTAACCTGAGACGCTGCTGTATTCCTTGATCACTTCTAAGAGTTTTGTAGTAGAATCCCTGGTATTTTCCAGATATACAATCATATCATCTGCAAAGAGTGAAAGTTTGATCTCTTCTGCTCCTATATGAATACCCTTGATTGCCTTTTCTTCCCTAATTGCAATGGCTAAAATTTCCATTACGATGTTACAGAGCAGTGGAGACAATGGGCAACCTTTCCTGGTTCCTGATCTGAGTGGAAATGATTTCAATTTAACTCCATTCAATA
>CAUYRH010074836.1:0-17041 GCA_963574655.1 Perodicticus potto
AGTCTCTTGCCTCTGCCTCCCAAGTAGGCTGGGACTATAATGGACCCAGCCATTTTTTGGTTGCAGCCGTCATTGTTGTTTGGCGGGCCCGGGCTGGATTCGAACCTGCCAGCTCAGGTGTAGTGGCTGGCGCCTTAGCCCATTGAGCCACAGGCGCCGAGCCGGGGAAGGGATTTCTAATCATCACCTATGAGCAACGGCTGGATTAGAGACGGGAAGGTGAAGATTCAGTGTGGCCAATAATGGTTTGATGATAATATTGAAATGTTCATAACCCAATTAAGAACATTTCAACTCGCTGCATATACCAGTGCTCAGAAAGTTCTGCGATGCTGGCCACTTTCTGCCACCCAACCCCCCAGAAAATATCTCAGGTCACTTGGGCATGGTGGCTCATGACTATAATCCTAGCACTCTGGGAGCTGAGGCAGGTGGATCACCTGAGCTCAGGAGTTTGATAGCACCCTGAGCAAAAGCAAGACCCCATTGCTACTAAAAATATAAAAACGAGCTGGGCGTTGTGGTGGGCACCTGTAGGCCCCGCTACTTGGGAGACTGAGGCAAGAGGATCGCTTGAGACTATGAGTTTGAGGTTGCTGTGAGTACACTAAGAGCACTCTAGCCTTGGACAACAGAGTTAAAAAAAAAAATAAATGAAAGGCTTAGCACCTGTAGCACAGTGGTTGCAGCACATACATTGTAGCACATACACCAAGGAGGGGTGGGGAGGTGGGGGGGTGAGGGGGTTCAAATCCGGTGTGGGCCAGCAAAACAATAATAACAACTGCAATGAAAAATAGCTGAGTATTGTGGACACCTATAGTCCCAGCTTTTAGGAGGCTGAGGCAAAAGAATCGCTTAAGCCCAAGAGTTTGAGGTTGCTGTCAGCTGTGATGCCAGGGCACTCTACCAAGGGCAACATAGTGAGACTATGTCTCAAAAAAAAAAAAAAAAAAAAAAAAAAGCCCAGGCTCAGTGGCTCAGACCTGTAATCCCAGCACTCTTGTAGGCCAAGATGGATGTATTGCCTGAGCTCACAGGTTTGAGACCAGCCCAAACAAGAGCAAGACCCATCTCTAAAAATAGTTGGGCGTTGTGGAGGGCACCTTTAGTTCCCACTACTTGGGAGGCTGAGGCAAGAGAATCGCTTAGCCCAAGAGTTTGAGTTGCTGTGAGCTGTGATGCCACAGCACTCTACCGAGGGCAACATAGTGACACTATCTCCTCCCACCAAAAAAAAAAATCCCTCAGGGGTGGTGCCGGTGGCTCAGTTAGTAAGGTGCCAGCCCCATATACCGAGGGTGGCGTTCAAACCCAGCCCTGGCTGAACTGCAACAAAAAAAATAGCCGGGTGTTGTGGCGGGCGCCTGTGGTCCCAGCTACTCAGGGAGACTGAGGCAAGAGAATCGCCTAAGCCCAGGAGTTGGAGGTTGCTATGAGCTGTGTGACGCCACAGCACTCTACCGAGGGCGATAAAGTAAGACTCTGTTTCTACGAAAAGGAAAAAAAAAAATCCCTCAATGAATCCCCAATAATTTAAAAAGAAAAAAATCTGAGAATCTCAGGTCAATCCAACCATAAACACTTGGCCAGTGGTTCACTGCCATGAGTGGGCAGCAATGTCACCTGGAAGGCTCATGAAAACAGATCGTTGGGCCCCATCCCTCGAGTCTGATTCAGTAGGTCTTATGTGGCACGTGAGAATCTGTTTTTCTAAAAGGTTCTCAGATGAAGCTGATATATTTCTGGAACCACATTTTCATAAACACCGTACTAGGGCAGCAAATCCTGTAGGGCCTGGTGACCAGTAAAAGCCCAGGGTCCATGGCTCGGCGCCTGTGGCTCAACGGGCTAAGGCGCCAGCCACGTACACCTGAGCTGGCGGGTTCGAATCCAGCTCGGGCTGCCAAACAACAATGATGGCTGCAAGCAAAAAAAAAAAAAAATGGCCGGGCATTGTGGCGGGCGCCTGTAGTCCCAGCTACTTGGGAGGCGGAGGCAAGAGACTTGCTTGAGCCCAGGAATTGGAGGTTGCTGTGAGCTGTGATGCCATGGCACTCTATCCAGGACGACAGCTTGAGGCTCTGTCTCAAAAAAAAAGCCCAGGGTCCTCATTGGCTGCTGGCAAATGTTTGTTTTATGTCAGCAATCACATAAACCACGTAAGCTAGTTTTGAAACTCACTGAGCTATAGAGAGACTTCTTAATATTCCTGACTAGCAAAAATCACTGTCTACTGGGAATGTCTGTCTTCTTAGGCATGACCCAATGTTCTTCTAGGGAACATTTTTCTCATAGAGAAACAAGAAGAAAGTAGCTTATGCCCAAAAACTCTGGTCCCCAAAATACATGAATTGAGAACTATAGGACTGTAGAGAGAGCTATAAAATGTACTAGGGAGGCTGTAATTGCTGCAGCAAGAGCTGCCAGGTCAGTGGAACTTGAACACAACGAGACCTCTAATGTGCTTCTTTCTAACCCCATGAGGAATACTCTAATTTATTCTCATTTTGCAAATGAAGAAATGGAGGCCTTGTAGGGCTTAAAGTAACTTGACCAAGGTCACAGAAGTAGCAAGTGACAAAAGTATGGAACATTCAAGTAGCAGTCAAGGGGAATAACCATGAACAAGGGCTTCCTAGAGGGCTGTCCTGAGGCTTCCATGAGAGGGAGGATTTGCCCTTCCCCAGGCCTCCCTCCCTGGACTTCCTAGAGTTGGAGAGAGAAAGTCCCCTGGGGTGTAGGGGCCCAGACACCCCTCCTCTGACAGGCAGCTCAGCACAGGTGTCCTGGCTCAGTTCCACTGAGAAATAGGCAGGCTTATTTCCTCTGATCCTGCCATGGCCGTGGCCATATAAATTCTACATATTGTAATTAAAGGTAAGTCCCTTCTGCTCCTGGAATCCCCTCACACTGTCTGCTTCCCTGTGCTTTATTTCTTTAAAAATAAATAAATAAATAAAATAACAAACGCAGGGTGGTGCCTGTGCTCAGTGGTTAGGGCGCCAGCCCCATATACTGAGGGTGGCGGGTTCAAACCCAGCCCCGGATAAATTGCAACAAAAAAATAGCTGGGCCCAAGAGCTGGAGGTGGCTATGAGCTGTGTGGCGCCACGGCACTCCACTGATAGTAATAAAGTGACACTCTGTCTCTGCAAAAAAAAAAAAAAAGAAAGAAAGAAAGAAAGAAAAAATTATTTTAAAAAAAGGGCAGTGCCTGTGGCTCATTGAGTAGGGCGCCGGCCCCATATACCGAAGATGGCGGGTTCAAACCCGGCCTCAGCCGAACTGCAAAAAAAACAGAAAACTAGCCGGGCGTTGTGGCAGGCGCCTGTAGTCCCAGCTGCTTGGGAGGCTGAGGCAAGAGAATCGCCTAAGCCCAGGAGTTGGAGGTTGCTGTGAGCTGTGTGACGCCACGGCACTCTACCCAAGGTGACAGCTTGAGGCTCTATCTCAAAAAAACAAACAAACACACGGCCCTTAAAACACAAAGGTCTCTTGGCTCCAAATCTAGGTTCACGCCACCATTGTCAACAGGTGTCACATCCCCCTTCTTCCTAAGAATCCCAAGCCCCCAGTCATAATGCAATTTATCTGTTTAACTATTTGCCAGCTTCCATTGCGAACACGTACACCCCACTGAAGCAGGGACTCTGCTCTACAGTGCTCAGCGGAGTCTCAGTAGGCACTCCACAAATACCTGCTGAGTGAATGGGCAACCCTGGCTGGGTGGGATGTGCTAAATACCGATGCCCTTCTGCACCACCACTATGCTAAAATAAGCAGGTCCTCAAAGAGCTCTCCAACAGTGCGAAAGGGACATGGTATCAAAGGAGTTACAAATGAACCCCAGAGACCTCTGGTTCCTGCCTCAGCCCCGTCAGCTCTGCCATGGCAACAGCGATTCATCACCCCTGATTCACACACAGCCCTCAGCTGGCAAGAGTTGCTGCTTCACTCCAGAAATTCCAAAGAAGGGTTTGTCTCTGATAACGGGGGGGAGGCAATTACTGGTTCTTTATGTAATGAGTGCTGCCAAGTTGTTTGCAAGCTCTGATATCAACGTGGCTCAAGTGAGCTATGGCCCATCAGGAAGAGACTTGCACTGGCAAGGATGAAATAAGGGTTTTAGTTCCTCTGCCACTGTATAAGAAGCTGTTAGCCTAACTAGTAAGAGGTCCCTTCTGAAAGCACGAAGTGCACAGGGTGCTGCCCTAAGATTTGCCACGTCCAGCATCATCTCAGCCTAACCACAGCAGTAGGTTGGTCCTACTGTTATCTGTTTCACAGAGGAGAAGGAACTGGTTCAAGGTCATTTGCTATTTGTTTGTTTGTTTGTTTTGTTGAAACAGAGTCTTGCTTTGTCGTCCCCAGGAGAACGCCATGGCATCACAGCTCACAGCAACCTCAGACTCTTGGGCTCAAGCAATTCTCTTGCCTCAGCCTCCTGAGTAGCTGGGACTATAGGAGCCTGCCACAACGCCCGGCCATTTACTATTTGTAAGGGACAGATCTTCAGGAAGGTCTTATCTGCTGCAGGAACAGTGTGGTGTGTCAAACCAATGCTTGACTGGAACCACTCACACTTTCTTCTCTGAGCATACAATGTATATACCCTGATAGGTGTTTCTGATTTTTTCTTGTAGTTAAAAATGTCCCTTTCCTTTTGGTTTCCCCTCTCCCTTACCTCTCCAAACACACGGAAAGAGACTACAGTAATGAAAGGAGCAAGGCTTTGAAACAGACTCCAGGGGTCCTCAAACCACGGCCCGCGGGCCACATGCGTTGGTGTGAATTGTATTTGTTCCCATTTTGTTTTTTACTTCAAAATAAGATATGTGGGCGGCGCCTGTGGCTCATCGAGTAGGGCGCCGGCCCCATATACCGAAGGTGGCGGGTTCAAATCCGGCCTCCGCCGAACTGCAAAAACAGAAAACTAGCTGGGCGTTGTGGCGGGCGCCTGTAGTCCCAGCTACTCGGGAGGCTGAGGCAAGAGAATCGCCTAAGCCCAGGAGTTGGAGGTTGTTGTGAGCTGTGTGATGCCATGGCACTCTACCGAGGGCGATAAAGTGAGACTCTGTCTCTACAAAAAAAAAAAAAAAAAAAAAGATACGTGCAGTGTGCATAGGAATTTGTTACAGTTTTTTTTTTTTAAACTATAGTCCAGCTCTCCAATGGTCTGAGGAGGGACAGTGAATTGGCCCCCCTGGACTAGAGAGATGTAGATTTAGATTCCAACTCTGCCCTTTTCTAACCTGTGCAATCTTGAACTTGTCACTTGACTTCTCTCAGCCTGTCTCTCCATTTGCAGAATGCCAGAAAAATATGATAAGCAACAGAACCTAGCACATGACATACTGGCTAAAGATCACTAAAGGTAACCATGATTATTTATCATCATCATCACCAGGTGCCAGTTACTGCTCTCACAGTCAGTGATACAAAAACATTTCTTACAAAGTGCTTGTTAGAAATTCCTGGAAGAGGGCGGCGCCTGTGGCTCATGGAGTAGGGCGCCGGCTCCATACCGAAGGTGGCGGGTTCAAACCCGGCCTTGGCTGAACTGCAAAACAGAAAAATAGCCGGGCATTGTGGAGGCGCCTGTAGTCCCAGCTACTCGGGAGGCTGAGGCAAGAGAATTGCCTAAGCCCAGGAGTTGGAGGTTGCTGTGAGCTGTGTGATGCCATGGCACTCTACCAAGGGCGACAAAGTGGGACTCTGCCTATTAAAAAAAAAAAAAAAAAAAAAAGGAAAAAAGAAAAAAAAGAAATTCCTGGAAGACACAGTGAAACGCTCACGGAGCCCTAACTATCCAAGAACAGCCACGACAGATGTGAGATCGGAAGCCTGTCCCAGAGTCATCTCAGCCTAGCAGCCACCTGATGCCTGTATCTTGACATTCTATCCGTCCAAGTCTGTTACCCGTCAGTGGATCCCAGGGGCTGTCCCAGTGACAAATCAAACAAGGAACCGCCACTGGGCAGGGAGGAAAGCAGCGTGGGGGCTGCCACCAAAACAGGCCTGGGCAACAGCAGGCAGCCGACTGGGGAAAGTCAGCAGCTGCCGTTGGCTGGGTGTCCTTGCTGCCAGAGAGTGATGAATGGAGCAAGAGAAGAAAAAAAAAGCCAACAAAGGTGTCCCTAATCTTGATGCAGCTTCATTTTTTTTTTTCTTCTGGCTAACCATTGAGGGAGAACTTAAGCCTCCATCCCTTTTCTCTGGCAGACATTTGAAACTGAAAGATCCCATTTCTTCCTAATAGCAAGATGTCATGGGTAGAAGCATTGGGGAGGAAATTTGGGGGTGGGGGGGGTGAGCATATGACCCACCACACTTGTCTCTTTTTCTTTCCCTCCACTTCCACTCTCCACTTCACCCACTCATCTCTGTCCAGCATCTTTATAGGACATTCTCCCCCACGTGACAACAAGGTAGCCTTGCTCCCTACCCTCAGTATTTTGGTGAGTTTTCTGCTTAGGAATTAAAGGCTGAATAGCCTACTGATGGAGGTTTAATAACAAAACACTACTCTGTCCAATGTATTAGTTTTCTCTTTATCTGACTCTTAAACAGGGGTTCAAAGCAGCTGGAGGCTTGGCAGTGGTACACCCAGAGCCTTCTGCTGTTCTGCCTAGAGGCTACAGCTGGCTTTGCAAGGACTCAACCCAGATCCAGCCCTCAGCCCTGTTGAAGTGGAAGTGCTTCCCTCACAAATAGCGAGGAGCTGGTGACAGTGATGTCAGCGAGCCACTTCTCCTGAGTGAAGTGGATCTCTTGTATCCAGGGCCCCTTGCTGAGCTGGAGGCTGCGGATCCTCATCACCTATAGCTAGATGTGGCTGGAGAGCACTCCTGATACCCAGCCCAAACAGCCACCTGCTAAGAGGATGCCTCCCACCCCTGCAAATGCCATCAAAATCTGATTGAGGCTTCTTCCACCCAGGCAGCTCTACAGCAATACAGTGGTTACCTCCAACCCTCACTTATTCTAGCCCTGTCTCTCCTTACCTGCACCTGAACTTGGTGTGCCAACTTCCCGGTAAATAAGGCAACCTGATTCTCTTCCCTTCAAAAGGGCAGTGTTTCACAGCTACCTGGGACCCTAGGGGATTGGAAAAGCGGGTCAGTCTGGCTAAGCCCTCTCTCTGGCAGGGAGAGGTATGGTGACAGAGAGTAGCTGCCCTGGCTACTCAGTGACAGCCACTTACCCAAGTGACTCTGGAAGGACTGTCAACTCCCTGCATGCACTGCATCCCTCAAAGAGTTCCTTTGCCTCCATCTCTATTCTCTCATTCCCAGAGCTCTGGTTAGCAGACTGCTTCCAGGAGGTAGCGTTTATGCCAACCTGTCACCTGCCGTTAGAATCTCAATGGCTTCTCTGGTTAAGTCTCTTTACTATAATGGCATCTCTCCCTGAGATCCATATTAGGTCTACCCATTGTAAGAATAAATGTTAACTCTGAAGCCCAGCTGTCAACAGGGTCCTCTGAGGCCCTGAAATGGATTAGTAAGCCAGGGCAGAGCCAGGCCAGCGCTTTCACTTTTCTAAGTCTTAATTCCCTCATCTGAGGATGGACTTACCCCACATGGCTGTTGGAAGGATAAGATCATAACATAAAATGCTTAGCCCAGTGAGTAGCAGAGAGTAAACGTTCGATAGATGTTAGCATTTTTTATTACTTTATTCATTACTGGGTTCCTAAATCTCTTATTTCTTCCTATTATCCTTACTAGTCCCTTTTAACCTCATTTCTTTCTTAATCATCAGAAAGAAGATGTTCCTATGCATGCTAGATTCCCAGGCAATGTGTAGATCTTAAACTCAAGCCTTGGGCAGAGAGGCAAGCCCTCTAATAACTTGTGTATAGGGATTAGTGTTATAATCATTGGTATCAGTGGATCATTAAGAGAAAAAGCACAGAGAATAGAGGCTTTGGGTAAATTCCCTGGAAGGTTGGTTATAACTCCCACTTAAGAAAGTATGTCGGAATGTAAATTGGTGAAAAGTGATATTAGTCTGACAATAACCCTAAATCCATTTGAAGTCATTATAAAAATAGTAATTCACTTGCAATCACTGGTGCTTTAACTGTTCAACATGCAACAAATTCCTATGACACAATTCACAAACGATTGTGACACCACAATTGAAACTTGCTGGTCTACGCCGTTGAAAAGGATTACAAAGAATAACTTAGCCACAAGCATAAAACATACCCAAATTCTTACCCTTGGTCAGGAGAACCTGGATCAGATTTTTTAGGGAAAAGTTTACATAAAAGAAAGAGGAGGGCGGTGCCTGTGGCTCAGCAAGTAGGGCGCCGGCCCCATATACCAAAGGTAGCAGGTTCAAACCCGGCCTTGGCCGAACTACAAAACAGAAAAATAGCTGGCCGTTGTGGCAGGCACTTGTAGTCCCAGCTACTCGGGAGGCTGAGGCAAGAGAATTGCCTAAGCCCAGGAGTTGGAGATTGCTATGAGCTGTGACGCCATGGTACTCTGCCAAGGGCGATAAAGTGAGACTCTGTCTCTACCAAAAAAAAAGAAAGAGGAAAGAAGAACTTTACTAGACTCAAGCTTGACATTTATTTGCTGTGTGACCTTCTCAAGTCACTTGTCTCTGGGTCTCAGTTTCATGCCTGATATAAGAGGCTTGGGTTTCTTATTTTTTTTTTTTTTGAGGCAGAGTCTCACTTTATCACCCTCAGTAGAGTGCCATGGCATCACACAGCTCACAGCAACCTCCAGCTCTTGGGCTTAGGCAATTCTCTTGCCTCAGCCTCCCAAGTAGCTGGGACTACAAGCGCCTGCCACAACGCCCAGTTATTTTTTATTGTTGTTCTTGTTGCAGTTTGACTGGGGCCAGGTTTGAACCCGCCACCCTCAGTATATGGGGCTAGCACTCTACCCACTGAGCCACAGGCGCCACCGAGGTTTGGATTTCTTGACTAGAAAGATTCACTCCAGTTTTAAAGGTGTGAGAAGCCACTGGCTGGGCACGGCAGCTCATGACTGTAATCCCTGCCTCCACTTGATGTAAGTGTTTTGCAGGTACTTTCTAGCAAAAGTTAAAAGAACCGGCCTTCCTGAGTGGCCCCTGCATGTCAAACTGTGCTAGCTGCCCTGCCCATTTTCACTCATCCAATTGCTCATCACTACCCCTGATGGTATACACATTTCCCCATCCATTAGAAGACAAAACCAAGGTTCAGAGAGAACATGTCATGTGCCAAAGTCAATCAGGTGCAGATCCAAGATTCCATCATCCACACTTGCCCTCTGGTTCTCCATGACCTGGCCCCACCAGAATAGTCACAAGTAAAGGAAATCAAGCCTGTCCCAGCTTTATTTCCCAAGGCCAAATTTCTTAGGCAGTGGAGGAGAGGTCTTAATTCTGCAACGACAGGTTCAGTAGGAAGTTCAGTAAGAATGGGACGGTGGTTAGAAATTTGTGACTCGGCTCGGTGCCTGTGGCTCAACAGGCTAAGGCGCCAGCCACGTACACCTGAGGTGGCGGGTTCGAATCCAGCCCGGGTCCGCCAAACAACAATGACGGCTGCAACCAAAAAATGGCTGGGCGTTGTGGCGGGCACCTGTAGTCCCAGCTACTTGAGAGGCGGAGGCAGGAGACTCGCTCGAGCCCAGGAGTTGGAGGTTGCTGTGAGCTGTGATGCCACAGCACTCTATCCAGGGTGACAGCTTGAGGCTCTGTCTCAAAAAAAAAAAAAAAGAAAGAAAGAAATCTGTGGCTCAAGCAGCTAAGGTGCCAGTCATACGCACCTGAGCTGGCAGGTTCGCATCCAGCCCAGACCCACCAAACAATGACAGCTGCAACCAAAAAATAGCCAGGTGTTGTGGCAGGCGCCTATAGTCCCAGCTACTCGGGAGGTGGAGGGAGGAGAATCACTTAAGCCCAGGAGTTGGAGGTTGCTGTGAGCTGTGATGGCACGGCATTCTACCCAGGGTGAGAGCTTGAGGCTCTGTCTCAAAACAAGAAAAAAAAAAGGAAGAAAGAAAAAAGAAATGTGGATTCTAGAGTCAGCCTGCCTGGTATTCACATCACTACTCCACAAAAATTGACGGGCTTCACCAAACTTGGCCACCCTGAGCCTCAGGTAATTCAGAGAGATAACAGTACCTAGTCCCAGGGCTGTCAGGTGGATTTATTTATTTTGTTGTTGTTGTTGCAGTTTAGCTTGGGCTAAGTTTGAACCCGCCACCCTCGGTATATGGGGCTAGCGCCCTATTCCCTGAGCCACAGGCACCGCCCTGTCAGGAGGATTTAAAAAATAATCCATGCAAAGCTCTCAGCAGTACACCTGAATATGGTAAATGCTCAACTGTTACCTGCTATACAAGAGGGCTATGAGTGATGACAAGCAGTTTCCAGGATAACCTATGACAAGAGCTATATGAACCTGGCGTCCCGGAGGCTCCTGAAATTATGTGCAGTACCTGGCCCTTTGCTTACACTGTGCTCTGGGAAAGAGTCCTGATCCACTATCAGAGTCTCATAAAGGTTTGTGACTGCTGTAGACCCAACTTTCTACCAAATTATTTCACAAATAATAAGATTAGCAAAAAATCTTCATGTCTTGAGAAGTTGCTGGATCCTCTCACCATAGCCTCTGAAGCAATGTAAGTCTCTAGTTCTTCTCACAGAGCTAGAAACAGTCCAGAATTTCCAGGTGGTTCCTACAAGCAGGTCCCCAGAATAAGCAGGAATCAGGCTGCGGGAACCCTCTCTGGCAGGGCCAGTTCCAATAATCCATTCTTCTCAGAGAACAATCAGTACATTTGTTTTTGCATACCATGAAGTTAAATACACGGGGTGCTGGCCCTTTACTGGAGTTATTTTGCAAAAGAAGCACAGCTCCAAGGGGCTGTTCATGCTGGGGCCCCAAAGCACCTGATTCCAAAAAGACCTGTCACCTTCCCAGGCTGGCCTTGACCCAGGAAGCGCCTTTGGTGCTGCCAGAGTCTTTAGTCCAGTGGGCAGGGCCCAAGCTGCCCACTGGACCCTCTCCGGTTGTTGGGACAACCGTCCTCAGGAATTTCGGCCTCCCAGTCTTCCCCTGGGTGAGAAGGGGAGAGAGTTGGCAAGGCTGGCTGCTTGGCTGTTCTTCCAACCCCCTGGTGAAAGGGGAAGCTGAAAACTGGATTCCCTACCCCCAGCAGCTCCAGGCCGGGACAGCACACAAAATAGCTCAGCCCCAGAGGGAGGAATGTGCCAAGACATTCTTTAGGGTTAGTAACCGGAGACACTATTTTGTCCTCAGTGACTAAGAAATCACTTTTCTAACTGAAGGACCATTTTGGCTTACTTCTTTTAAATTCAGGGGAATAGGCAGGCATCTCCATGATTCAGGTAAGAAAAAAGGCCAAGGCAAACACACACACACTCACTCACTCACTTCCCCCCACCCCCCAAGGAGTGGAATTTTTTTTAATGTGATTTTTTTTTCAACAGCATTAACCAATGGCAGGAATGTAACTACCTTGGCACTTATCTTCCTACCCCACAACACCTAAAAATAAGTTTGGCTCTTGTTAGTTTTGTTAATTTTTTCCTCCTCTTCCTTATAGCCCATTCCCTCTCCCCCTGTCACCCCATGGAGTCAGGAGAGGGAAGAAGAGGTAGGAGGCCTGATCTGACAGGTCCTTGGAGATCATCTAATTAATTCCCTTCTCTTATGTATGGAGCACTCAAACCTCAGAGAGGTCAAGTGAGTTGCCCAAAGGCCACAGAGGCAGGACTAAAAGGCAGAAATCCCTAATGTGGTATGTTGGATAGAAATTCCAGAGAATCACAAGTGGATGTCCCCTGCTCAGCTATTTTCCAAAACATTCAAAGCTGTGGACCCGGCTGGGTGCAGTGGCTCACACCTGTAAATCCCAGCACTCTGGGAGGCCCAGGCGGACAGATTGCTTGAGCTCACGGGTTGGAGACCAGCCTGAGCAAAAGCAAGACCCTGTCTCTACTAAAAATGCCCCGGGGGGGAAACTGAGGCAAGAGGATCACTTAAACCCAAGAGTTGGAAGTTGCTATGAGCTATGATGATGCCATGGCACTCTACCCAAGGCACCCGCTTGCAACACCTCTCAAAAAAACAAAAACAAATAACAACAACAACAAAACAAAGCTGTGGACCCTCCCTCCCCCCAAGCCTCCAAGGGTTGAAATGAAACCCTCAGGGATTCCATGCCAGACCAGTGCAGGTGGGAAAACCTGGAAGTTCAAAGATGAAGCCTTAAAAACCAGTGATGTACAAGGTAAAGAAGATGAGCAGCTCAGTCCAGTGCCTGTGTGTTTCAGATGCCTCTCCACTGCCTGCCATTCTGCCTCAAAACAAAGGCTGGGCAAGCCTGGTGGCTGGGCCTTTGGCTGGCCTTTAGCTAAAATACGACACTGGGGTTCCCCCCCTTACTATATTTTTTAAGGTGACCTTCTGTTTATAACAATAAATACTATTAGTTTCCCATTTGTAAAAATGGCACAAAAAATTTTTAAGTGAGTTGATCTAAAGCCAAGGTCTTTTTTTTGTTGTTGTTTTTTTGAGACAGAGCCTCAAGCTGTCACCCTGGGTAAAGTGCCGGAGCATCGTAGCTCCCAGCAACCTCCAACTCCTGGGCTCAAGTGATTCTCCTGTCTCTGACTCCCTAGTAGCTGGGACTACAGGCACCCATCCAATGCTGGGCTATTTTGGGGTTGCAGCCGTCATTGTTGTTTGGCAGGCCCAGGCTGGATTTAAACCCACCAGCTCAGGTGTAAGTGGCTGGCACCTTAGCCACTTGAGCCTTTTTTTTTTTTAAGAGACAGAATCTCACTTTGTTGCCCCTGGTAGAGTGCCATGGTGTCACAGCTCACAGCAAATTCCAGCTCTTGGGCTTAGGCGATTCTCTTGCCTCAGCCTCCCGAGTAGCTGGAACTACAGGGGCCTGCCACAACGCCCAGCTATTTTTTTGTTGCAGTTTGACTGGGGCCGGTTCCAACCCGCCACCCTCAGTATATGGGGCCAGTGCCCTACTCACTGAGCCACAGGCGCTGCCCTAAAGTCAAGTATTAAAAAAGCAACAAGCAAAAAATTCATGAAGGTAGTCCACTAAAATTGAGGAGAGTATGCTTCTTAGACAAGTAAGTTCTTCACAGAAGCTACCCACTGGCCCTCTTCCGAGGATAAAGAATTAATCTCGTTTGAGAGAGGCTTCCTATCTCTGTATTATCCCCTCAGAGCCCTAGATGGGGGCTGAGATAGTCCCAAGATGGGCTATCAGTGCTGATGGCGGGCTGTAGTAGCCCTCCAACAGGACATCCAACTGCTAAGAGCACATGGGCCTCTGTAAGCTACAGGGACCTAAACTGGGTGAGGACACGAACGCTTGAACAACGTGCGTTCTGAAGAGAGAACAGCAAAAGTTCATGAACCAATGTGAGGGAGCTCTGGGGAGTAGGGTGGGGGTGTGTATCTGGATGACAGCTTTGGAGCTTAGAACTTCAGAGCTGGTAAAGAATTTGGTGTATGCAGGTCGGCAGGAAGATCAAAATACTTGAACAAATCACACCTTTGGCCTTCAAAATGTTCTCATAGGTTAAAAAATCAGTGTAGGGTTGGGGCAGTGCCTGTGGCTCAGCAAGTAGGGCGCCGGCCCCATATGCTGAAGTTGGCAGGTTCAAACCCAGCTTTGGCGGACCTGCAAAACAAAAAAATAACCGGGCATTGTGGTGGGCGCCTATAGTCCCAGCTACTCGGGAGGCTGAGGCAAGAGAATCACCTGAGCCCAGGAGTTGGAGGTTGCTGTGAGCTGTGTGACGCCACAGCACTTTACGGAGGGCGATAAAGTGAGACTCTGTCTCTACAAAAAAAAAAAACCCTGTTTGGATTTAAAAATCAGTGTTGGACTCTGATCTCCTAAGTCCCTTCTAACTTTTAAGAGCCTCACTATTACTCTTTCCCTTCCAAGCAAACCATGCATCTAACAAATATGGAAACTGAGGCCTAGAGGTTAAAGCAGCTTGCCTAAGCTTGCCCCAGCATTAAAAAATTTCTCTTCCAAATTACATTAATGAGACAACATAGAGGAGGAACTTAGGAAATGTTGAATGAATGATGTACATAATTGCTCACAAAACCTGTGGGGACACTCAACTCTCATTTTCTTTCTGCTGCTTTTTCCTTTTTTAACTCACATCTTGCTACACTTCTGGGACACCTTCATTCCAACCCCACAAGATGAAGAGGCCAAGAATTTCACCCAGATTGCTTTTCAGGGACATCACCCTCAAGGTCACAGACCAGGTGAAAAGTCCACATTCCTGAGACACTCTGACTGCAGACCATAGCAACAGAGAAGGATACCGTGGTCTGGGTGTGGACAGGTGCTCCCTTCTCAGGACATACATGGTGAGGGTGTGTGTGCCGCAAAGAAACGCCAAGCAATCAACGCCAGGAGAAAGTCTGGAGAGCTAAGAGCCACGCCGAGCCACCTCAGCCTCCACCTGCTTCAGCAGGATCATCTCGTGCTACAGTCGGCCTGGTGCCCACCAAGGTCAGGATGCGCTGGTGCAGGGCTGAGGAGCCTCCGCCCCCAGAGAGAAGAAAGGGAGAAAGAGGCGAGGGGGCAGGGCTTTACGGGAGGCCTCTCACCTCCATCTGCATCCTAACAGTTTCCAAGTTGCTGCTAGATTCCTGGAGAACCCGTCTCCCTCCTCTGACCTCCCGGTCCTTCATTGGCTCCCCACCCTCGGGCTCCAGGCACACCCCAGCCTCGACCTCGCTGTTCCTGAGCGCTGAGCTCGGTTCTAGACCTACAGAGGCACCTGTCACAAAACACACCCAGGCTGCTTCCCCTTCGCTAGTGCCCTTCCAGTACTCTCCTACTGAATCCCGGGTTCCTACTACCCTCTCCGAACCAGACGCTTCCCAATCTCCCTGCTCCCCCCCCAAAAAAACTGGGGAAAGCTCCCGAGAAGACTCGGCTTCACACTGTTAGGTCTTTCCCCTAACCCCTCGCGACTTCTCGTCCTAAAGGGGGCGGGGGGAGGGGCTAGAGCTTAAGGTTAAAACTCTGGGCAGGTGCCGGCTGGGGCCTAAGTCCTCCCTCTGGGGACGGCTATGGGGGCAGCCTGGGCCAGCTCACCGGCGGTCCCCTCCTTTTAGCAGCCCACTGGGGCAGGAGCAGCGCTCCAGGAGGTGGCGGGGGCTGGGGTACTGAAGAGCGTGCAAGAACCACGCAGAGCTCCGGTGCCCCCTGTCCCGTCCTGGGGCAGGTGGGGGCCCAGGCGAGTGTGAGGAACAGAGGAGTCACCAGGGTCCTACCTGTCCCGCGGGTCGATCCAGCTGGTGGTGCGGTTCGTGTGGTCTATGTAGTAGACCTTGCCGTCGAAGTCGCGCGCCTCCTCCCAGCCCTCCGGCAGGGGCAGCTCCGGCCGGGGCATCTTCCCGAGCGCGGCCCGTGCTCCCCCATGCAGCTCCCGGCCGCCGCCGGGGCTCAGCGGCTCCAACCGGCTGCTTTCAGTCCAGGCGGCCGCCGAGGCACCATGATCTGGGGGGTGGCGCCCGCGGATCGGGGGCCCTAGTGGGGGCTGGCCGGAGTGGCGCCGCTGTCCATGCGGCCCTGCGGCCCCGGCCTGGCGCCGCTCGCTCCTCCCGCCGCCGGCCTCTCACGCTGCCATGTGCGCCCGCAGCAGCGCGGTGCGGGCCCGGGTGCGCGCCCAGCCTGCAGGGCAGAGCGAGCCGAGCGCCGCCGCCGCCGCCTGCCCTCCTCCGCGGTGCGGCGCGCTGCGCCCTCCACGCCGCCGCCGCCTCCTCCTTCTCCTCCCCCAGCCGGTGCCGTCCCTCCTCACCGCGGTTCCGCGCTCGCTCAGTTTGCGACTTCTGCCTCCGCCAGGTGCGGCTCGGGAGGTGCAGGTAACCGCGCTGCCCCGGAAACGGGGGGCGGAGCGCAGGGCGCCTGGGTTCCCGGGTCTCCTCCCCGCGGCCAGCGCCACGAGGGCGGGTCCTAGGGCCCGAGACGCGCCCCCTCGTGGGACAGTCCCAATCGCCAGCTACCCTAGTCCTGCCAGGGAAAAGGGTGAGCGCCCCTTACCTGGGACCCACACCCCAGAGGCTAGACCAGAAGCTGCTGAACCTCTGCTTCCCAATGCTCCCGTTTTTGTCCATCCCGAGTGTCGAGGTTCTTGATACAGGTGGCCCCAAATCTTAAAACTCCACGCTTTTCTGTTCTATAGAATCGGGAGTCAGTCAAGAAGTGGTTAAGTGGAAACATTCTTGCGAATTTGGGCACATAAGTTTTCCAGGATTTCTGATCCCTTCCCCCACCACACGCACCATCTGTCTCCCTATTCAATTCTCCTCACGTTGTTTCGCCTATCCCCCCCACACACACCCCATTTGCAAATGTAGCTGTCTCTTTTTAAGGTCCCTAAAATTAGGAGTTCCGTGGATCCGCTTCCCTGGGAGGACTTCCAGAGGGTGTCAGGGAAGCACTTTGTGAAAGTAATAGTAATGATGTCGGCTAAATTGACTTCTGCCCTGTGACAGGCTGTGGGCTAGCAGCTTCACGTGGGTTTTCTTCCTGTGACACTTTGAGGTAGACATGTTTATATTATGGATTAGAAGGAAAGAGATTATGAAAAGCAAAGCAAAATTTCATCTTGAAAACAATTATAGAAATTAAAAGTAGCTCAGTGGTTAGGGCTCCAGCCACATACACCCGGGCTGGCGGATTCCGAACCGGCTAGGGACCTAACAAACAACGACAACAACAACAACAAAGAAATTAAAACAATCAGAGACAATGTTTCTTGAGAAATTAAATACAGGCTCGGTGCCTGTGGCTCAACGGGCTAAGGCGCCAGCCACGTACACCTGAGCTGGAGGGTTCGAATCCAGCAGGGGCCCGCCAAACAACAATGACGGCTGCAACCAAAAAAATGGCCGGGCGTTGTGGCGGGTGCCTGTAGTCCCAGCTACTTGGGAGGCGGAGGCAAGAGACTCGCTTGAGCCCAGGAATTGGAGGTTGCTGTCAGCTGTGATGCCACG
>CAUYRH010074837.1:0-17437 GCA_963574655.1 Perodicticus potto
TGTGGCAGCCAGCTGAAGAACTAGCGGGCTGGATGACTGGCAAGGAGGGGGACCTCCAACCCCCACCAGAGACTCCAATAGCCAAAAAGGCCGGACAACTGCCGAGGAGACACCTGTGCCTTGGTGTCTCCTTCACTTTGCGCTTGGGACTAAATGTGGAACCCCCATTTCCTATGCCTAGGTCAGTTTCATGTGAATTTCCTGGGACTCAATTCCGTGAATGGACTGTGTCCATTCATTGATGCGTTGATTCACTTTGCCCCAGAGGGGACTGTGTTCATTCATTGATACATTCATTTACCTTGCAAAAAATAAATAAATAAATAAAGATTAAAAAAAAAAAGTGGTATTACTGAAGGTGTGTCTTTAGGGTAAGACTTGGTGTCTTTTTTATACATTTATACATTTATAAGTGTATAAATGTTACATAAAACTAAAGTTTTTAAAAGTGGCCATTTCCCTTGTCCTAATGAAGTTAAAAGATAACTTTGTGATTTCTTTCCACCTGAGCAGTAGTTTCAAATTTCTTCAAAATGCTTTAACAATATTAGGAGCACATACTTCAGAATCCATTGAAAGTTTATTGAGCAACTTAACAAGAGATGAGACACTACTGGTAGCTATCTATACATAAATATATGGTCTTTTAATCTATGAACTGTAATCACTCCTTGGAAGTGATGACCTGAAGTGGGACCCACAGGCAGTTCATGTTTGTAAGACTTTCGCTGTGCTTTAGGCACTACTGTGTCTCTCTGAGAGACTTGGACATCACTGACTCTTCTCCCTCTGCTGGCAGACACCAAAGACTGACTGTTTCCCTGCCTTGACATAGTTGTATGCTCAATGCTGGCACCACTAATTGCCACGTCTGACAGGAGGAATACACCATTTCTGTCAACAGCCTCCAAAGCCCACGTTCCTGAGGTCTCCCAGACTTATCTGTTGACGCCAAGGAAATACCCTCAGATCTGCTAGTTAGACTCCTAACTTGTTCCCAACCACCAATTTCTTTTCCTTATCTTGTGGACTGTTCCAATCTCTGTCAGTAAATTTCATTTCTATTTCTTATTCTTAATGCAATTTCAGTAATTTGTGTGGCTGCCATCTATAAAAATAGTGAGGAAAAGGAAGCATGTCACCTTGCGCATTGGACCTATTGAGGTTTCAATCCAGCAATGACTGGCCATGGGAGTTTAAGTTAATTACCAAGTCTCTAAGCCTTGTTACCTCAGAAAGCTTCTGTCCTTTGCTTAAACCTTGACAGATCTGGTACTAAAAATGACCACTAATACTGAAATATTAACTATCTCTCTATTCCTCCTTCTAATAAGGGCAACCACACTGAGAGAGCTGTTTGATCAGGGCCTAATATTCATGCATGAGTATTCCCAACACTGAACACATGGACTTTAGTGTCTCTTTCCTCTTCACTCCACCCCTCCTTCCTTTTGCATCCATGTGCTGAAATATGTTTCCCAAGCCTGGTCTTTACCGTCACATTCCTTTTCCATCTTAGAAAGAACCCAGAGAGTGTGGAAATATCTGAACATAGGATTTCTTCATCAGACTGTGCCTCGCCATTCAGCTCTAGCAGTTGTGTTAATTTCCTTAAACTCTTTCCTACCCTATGAGTCATTGCTGTCTTGACAGTTAAGTCTCTGCTTCCCTGTGTTACTACAAATGTCCAGCCAGGTCAACTTAAATTCTGAGAGAGGGAAAATAACCTATTCTGTGTCTGTTCACATCTGTTTAAGAAAGCCCCATTTGCTTATCAGTGATAATCTAGTAATTACTACTTCTATAAATATACAGATAACATATATATAAGCATACCTCATTTTATTGTGCTTCACAGAAAATGTGCTTTTTACAAAATGAAGGTTTGTGTCTATGATTTGTTCAACATATCTCTTGGTGCAATTTTCCAACAGCATGTTCTCAGTCTGTATCTTTGCCCCACATTTTGGTAATTCTTGCTATATATCAAATTTTCATTATTCTTGTATTTGTTCTGGTAATCTGTGTTTAGTAATCTTTAATTTACTGCTTTAATCACTTTGGGATGCCACGAACTAGCCCCATTTAAGAAAATTAATTTAGTAATGTTGTGTGTGTTCTGACTACTTCATCAACCTGCCATTCCCCATTTATCTTTCTCTCCTTGGTCTCCCTATTTCCTGAGAATCAACAATACCGATATTAAGCCAATTAATAACCTTATAACACCTATCAGTGTTCAAGTGAAAAGAAGAGTCACACACCTCTAACTAAATCAAAAGCTAAACTGACTTAGTTTGGTGAGGATAAGATGTCAAAAGCCAACACAGGCCAAGAGGTAGTCCTCTTATGATAAACAGTTAAGGAAGTCGTGGATATAATAAAATTTCTTGAAGTAAACTAAAAGTATGAACCCAGTATACGTACAAATTATAAGAAAGCAAAACAGACTTAATTTTGATATGGAAAAGTTTTAGTGGTCTGAATAGATGGATCAAATTAGCCATAGTATTTCCCCTAAGCCAAAACTTAATCCAGAGCAAGGCCCTAACTCTCTTCAATTCTGTGAAAGCTGAGATAAGGAAACTGAAGAAAAAATGTTGAAAACTAGCATGAGTTGGTTCATAAGGTTTAAGAAAGGAAACCATAAAGTAAAAGTGCAAGATAAAGAAGTAAATGCTTATATAAAAGCTATAGCAAGTTATCTGGAAGATCTAGCTAAGATCATGATAAAAGTGGCTATGATAAATGGATTCTCAATGTAGAGGAAGCTATCCTCTATTGGCAGAAGTGCCATCTTGATCCTTCATAGCTAGAGGAGAAGTCTATGCCTGGGTTCAAAGCTTAACAGGACAGTGTGACTCTCTTATTAGGGGTTAATGAAACTGGTGACATTAACTTGAAAGCAATGCTCCTTTACCAAACCCAAGTTGTAGAACTACTAAGAACTATGCTGAACATATTCTGCCTGTGCTCTATAAAAGAAACAACCAAGTCTGAATGACAGCAATTATGATTTAAGCTGGTTTACTGAATATTTAGGCCCAGTGTTGAGACCTACTATAATGGGGGGGAAAAAAAGATTCCTTTCAATGCACCTGGTCACCCAAGAGCTGTGAATAAGATATACATGGAGATTAATGTTCTTTTCATGCCTGCTAATGCAACATCTATCCTTCAGCCCATGAATAAAAGAGTAATTTTGACATTCAAATCTTATTATTTAAGAAACACATTGCATAAATCTATAGATGCCATATGTAGTTATTCCTCTCATGAATCTGAGCAAAGGAAATTAAAAATACTCTAGAAAGGATTTACCATTTTAGATAGCGAAAGAACATTCATGATTCATGAGAGGTCAAAATATCAACATCAGCAGAAATTGGGAAGATGTTCATCCTGATCTTCATGACTTTGAGGGGTTCTAGACTTTATAGTAGTAAGTAACTGCAGATATGGTGAAAATAACATAACTAGAAACAGAAGTGAAATCAGAAGATATGACTGAATTGTTACCATCTCACGAGAAAACTGGAACAGAGGAGGAGTTATTTCATATGAATGAACAAAGTGGTTTCTAGAGATGAAATCTACTGATGAAGATGCTTTGAATGTTATTAAAATGACAACAAAGGATTTGAATGTTACATGAATTTAGTTGATAAGGCAGTAACAAAGTTTAAGAAAATTGACTGCAATTTTGAAAGAAGGCTACTATAGGCAGCATGCTATCAAATCACATCTCAAGCTATAGAGAAATGAAAGATTATTTATTACACAACCCCTCCACCTTCAGCAACCACCACCCTGATGTATCAGCAGCCATCAGCTTCGAGTAAGACTTTCCACCAACAAAGAGATTATGACTAGCAAAGCTCACATGGTCACTTGTAATTTTTAGCAACAAAGCATTTTTTTACAAGTATGTACTTTTTAATATTTTTTTTAGAGTCAGAGTCTCACTCTATCGCCCTTGGTAGAGTACTGTGATGTCACAGCTCACAGCAACCTCCAACTCTTGGGCTTAAGTGATTCTCTTGTCTCAGCCTCCCGAGTGGCTGGGACGACAAGCACCCACCACAACACCCGTCTATTTTTTTTGTTGCAGTTTGGCCAGGGCCGGGTTTGAACCCGTCACCCTTGGTATATGGGGCCAGCACCCTAGTCACTGAGCCAGAGGTGCCACTCCTGTACTTTTTGATATAATGCTATTGAACACTTAATGGGCTACAATATAGTATAAACATAACTTCATATGTACATAGAAACCAAAATATTTGTGTGACTTGCTTTGTAACAATATTCACTTCAAAGTAGTCATCTGGAACAGGACCTGCAATGTTTTTGAGGTATGCCTGTATATATTTTGTTAATATTTCTATCTTAAATGCAGATATAAATGAAATAAATATGCTTTCTTATCACAAATATGTACTAATTTCTCAAGTCTAGCAATTTTAATAGGAAATGGAGTTTTAAAGACTGTAAGACTGTATATGGTAGCAACTGCTTTTGAATTAGAACATTTTGTGGTCTTGATTTCACAAAAGTATATGTAAAATAATGTGGCACAGTTAGTAGTTATTTTTTCCATCTTGAAATAAAAGTTTAAATTGGAGTTTCAGTATATATATGCTATAGGCAAGATTAAAAAATTCTCAATATATTTCCTAATACTTTTAGGTCAAAGAAGGTGTTACCTAACCAAGCAGGTCTCAAACTTTCTCTTCAGTTTTATTTAAATCTGGTCAGATCTGATTTCATCTGATGTTTATTTAAAGACTCCTTGCTCAAGCCCACCCCTGTAGAGCAGACTCATAGCCAGCTCCTTAGGTATCAGTGTGTAAGTTTCATCACCTCTAGGGTGCCTTTATAATCCCTTTTGGCTCCATAGCAACTCTCTCCTGTGAACCTAAGATACCAGATAACTATCATTTACTAAACTATTAAAATAAAGGCTTTTCGGCTTCCTTGGGTGCGGAATTGGAGAGATGCCTAGAAGCCTGGAAGGCTCACCTGTCTGGCTAAGTCCAACAATCTATCAATTAAACAGAGTGGTTTATGTCACCAGTGATCAATGGAATCTAATTCCTCATTCTGGCATCTTAGCGATATAGTCTGTATCTCCTGGCTTCTTGCTTCTGAGTCTATTTGTTGATGGTTTCCTGTTTCTTCCTATTCTTGTTACTATTCCTTTTGAATAGTACTATAATTAATGGATGCTATTGTTTCTTAGACTAGTTTGGTTGCCACTTAATCATTTTTACTGTGTATACAAAAGATGAGAAAGTTTTAGAAATGTCATTAAGTTACTAGAATTCTACACTATAGCAGAGTGTCATAAGCAAGTTACAAAACAGAATAAAAGCAGGTAGCAAGAATTATTATAGCAACTAAAACAGGAAAGCAAATGTGTCTTGAATTAATTAATGCTGGAGGCTTCCTATGTAGAAGAATATTAAAGAACTCCTCTAACACGTTTACACTGGTATTATTTAGTCCAAGGGTTGACAAATGGAAAGTCGTGGAGGAAGAAAGTCATGCATGTGTTTTGTGAATAACAAAATAGCTCTCCAAGTGAATCTGATATGGTTTCCATTTTCTCTGCACTGTGATTATTTAGAGAATAGACACATCATTCACTGTTTGATGTCTTTACCTAAGAATGTTTTAAGGCCAATACTTCATAGCATCTCAATGTTGAGTCTGACCACAAAATCTTTCTGTTGTCCGGACAGCAAACCATACAGAACCAGCTCATAATAAGATGGTACAACAGCAAGAAAAAGATAACCATCAGTGAAAATGAACATTGCAAGGGCACCCTGAATCCATACTAATCATTAATTTAGTAAAATAAACATATTTCCATGGAAACTCAGGGACTATGTATGTGTCTTGTTTTAAATAAATAAACACTGAAAATTAGACACATCCAAATAATAAAAAGAAAAGGCATCTTTTTTGTTTGTTTGTTTTTTGTTATTGTTTTGTTGTTTTTGTTGTTGTTATGGGGGGGTTTGAAACAGAGTCTCACTATGTTGCCTGGGTAGAGTGCTGTGGCATCACAGCTCACGGAAACCTCAAGCTCCTGGGCTCAAGTGATTCACTTGCCTCAGCCTCCCTGGCAACTGGGACTACAGGTGCCCACCACAACACCCAGCTAGGGCATCAGTTTTTTGTATTGTTTTGTTTTGTTTTCACTTTTGCTAACCTAATTTAATGACACCCATCAAAGAATAAAATTAGTGTTTTTATTAATTCAATATATTTTTAAGAATTTTATTATAGACATAATTAAGAAGGGTATCTCAAGCATTTGAGAAATGCTTCACCAGTCTCCTATGCCACAGAATGCTTTCTTAGTTGAATAGAACTTCAAAATAATCATGTTGGACTATCTGAATTAATGGGTGATAATGAGTTTTAGTTAAAAGAATAACAATTCTAAAGTTGTAAATGGCAAATAGTTAATCTTTCCTATTCAAATTTTCTTTATTTTAACATCATTGGGTTTTGACTATGTATTATAATATAAAAAAATGTAGTGGGTAAAATATAATAAACCAAGAAATCCTGAGACATCAATTGAAAAATCTTCTTTACACTGGAATTTTTTAGATTGAACAATAGAGAATAAAATGTTTACACTTTACTACCTTCCTATACTTACTTTGAAAGGAAAGGATATCAAGTATGTGCAAACAATATTTCACTATCCATAGGGAAGCATAATCTTGGGAGATAGTATGTTCCATAGTCAAGAGACTTAGGTTTGGAATGCATTTGCACACCTGACTTACCACTCTATAATTTATTGTCACTATACATCATCACTTCTTTCAGTTACAAAACACAAAATGTAACAATATCTTCCTGTGTAAAGATGGCACAAAGGATCAATATAAAAAAGTACTCAATAAATTCTGCAAATCACCCCCTATACAATTACAAAAATAAATGTACTACTTTAATCACTGGATACAGGATGTCCAGAGTTAGTAAAATCACAAAGCTTGAGAGCACAGTCCTCCACTCTGACACTAACCACAATTTTGGAGGGTTCCCAAGGAAAGCTATCATGCTTATGGTTATGTCAGGGTGGCAGTCTCCTCTTGGTTCCTGGTGTGCTCTTAGCAAAAGCATGACCAAACACACCAGTGTCAGGCCCCGCCTCTTAGTGGATGGTTATCATGGTTCTTTGGCTCCTTGCTTGGAAAAAATCAAAATCAGGGCCAGTTCAATGGAATGACCACTTGTAGGGAGCAATTTCACATGAACAGCTATTTATCTTAAAATAGAACAGGTTTGTCTCCACAAGTGGAGACAGGGAGATGGGGAAAGGCAGATAGGGATGGGGGAGAAAAAGAGGCAGAGAGAGAGAGAGGGAGGGAGGGGAAGAGAGACAGAGAACTGACTCTGTGAATTCTTGGGATACTTCCTTTTATTGGCCTGGTCTAGGGAAAAGTTTTCAGGAGGTGTGGGATGTTCCTGAATGGATAACTGGTGTTCTCAGGCTTGTATCTTCACATGCCAGCTCCTCTGAAAGCCCACGTTGGCAGGCGTGAACGACATGTAGATTTGAGCTAATGAGATAATAATTAGCCTTAGGTTACTCTAGGTCACTTTCCAAATCCTATTTTGCCCGGGCTGAGGAATTCTCAGACTGGTAAGGCATTGCCCCTTCTCCAGGTGTAGCAGTTGCTTGGGGTAGGATTAAACATGGAGCAACAGCAAGATACAGAGTGTCTGCCCTTATTGGTCCTCCCAGGTGGGTTAATTTCTCCAGGCTGCACCAAGGCAGATCACTGTTGTTCCTAGAAGAGCCAGAGATCCTAGCTGACTGCCTAACAGTTACAGTTTACTACTGTAAAAAGCACAGGTTAAATTGCCAAGGAGCTATTATGTATCCACAAAAATTAAAAATTAGAGAAAGTCAGCCAAGGGAAGGGATGGATAAGCTGAAATCTAGGGGGGGTTTCAAATGTAGGTCTTCTTCAGATATCCTCTCCTTATGAACTCAGAACACCTTGCTCTCCTGGAAACTATGTATGAAAGTGTACCTGGAATACTCCAACAGGGAAGATCATTCAAGTTGAGCAGCTGGAGTTTTTATTGGGTCTTTTGTTAGGTAAGGATAGGAGCAAAGGGAATGGATGCTTCATCTAGGACTGTCCACTGAGTGGCCGATGACTCTAGGAGATACCTTGTCTGCTTCCAAGAACAAATTGACCAGAAGAAGGTTCCCAGGAAAGGACAGATGACAGTGGTCAAGGGGGTCCCCAAGGACTGACCAGATATTTAGTCTACAAGAGAGGATCTCCAGGGACTGACCACTGGGAAAGAGGCAGAAAAACCAAAGGAGAGATAGAGGGTCTTTGGAGCATGTGTACAATTGAGGAAACAGCGTCCCTAAATGACCTACCCGCATTAACATAATAAAAATCACACCAACCAGTGCTCTGATAGTTTATAAATACCATGGCAAGCCCCGGAAATGGCCTTGCAGGGATAGAAAAGGGAAGGGTCCCCAATTCCCCGAATTCTCATTTTCTACTATTTTCTAAAAAAAAAAACAAAAGCCCTAAATATTCTCTTCCCCACCCCCAGTCACTTAATATAAAATTAGAAAATCAGCATAAAAGGAAAAATCTTTTTAAACTCTGGGTCTCCACAGCTCATGGGGTGTGGGTGGAAAAGCAGATACTTAAGGGAAGAGTCAAATCTTAATGCGCTTGCGTTGCTAGAAATAATGATTTGATAAGCTTAAAACTAACTTTTAATTGTTTAGTACAAGTAGTTTAGGAGTTGAATTAAAAAACGACTGCAGAGGATGGAGACGGGACCAGAAACTGGAGACATGCGGATCAACAGGACCATGGACCCATTCGGATTACGACTGCAATGCTGAGCTTTCTCCAGCCGGTTGTAAGAGCCACAGCCATGGTCTGGCCCTTTAAATAAATTTAAAAAAAAAATAAGGAAAGGCCTTGCTAAAGTTTCATCTCTCCCCCAGCACGACCCAGGATATGGCACCGCTGGTCTGTCCGAGAGAGTTGATGCTGGGAGTTGGAGACAGTTACAGACAAGGGGGCCAGACATGCTGGGGATTAGCAAGAACGCCTCGTCTGTCGGAGAGCCTCTTGCCAAGGTGAGAGACAGCGTCCTCTTTCTCCCATCTCTCAGTATGACATGGCCAGCTTCACTCCCACAAATTTCCCGGTGTCTAATCGCCTTGAGGAATTTGGGTGCGTGGGCTGAGAAGGATGTGCTTCTGGTGTCCTGTCTTCAGACTAGTCACCCTGCGTTAGAATCATAAATGAGGCAGGAAGAAGTGAATCAGTTTCGATGAACGTAGCTAGTTTAAGACATAATTTAATTGGGAAATTCAAGCCCAGCAGGAACTATGACGTAAGGGTCCGGCTTTCCCCTACTGGATGTGTGGAATAAATGTACAGCCGGCCCACAGTCAGGGTCTTCGCTGGATCCTCACATTAAGGAGCAAAGATCCCTTGACCCACGCCGTTCTTGTAACTTTAACTCTGTGTCTTCCTTTTCATTTTCCTTCATTCCTCCGTCTCCGCCCAGGACTAGGAAAGAAGCACTGAGAGGTTTGGGGCTGGTTCCCCAACAACCGGGGCTGACCCGTCCCTTCTCTCTGGAATGTACTACGCTCTAATAAACTTAGGCTGCTTATGCCTGTTCACTCCGCTCGTTTGCTCCACCAGCTTGGTACCAGTAAACATTCTTTGGTGCTGGGAACCAATAACCTGGGAACACAGGGACCCGACCCCTGGTTCCATATCTAACACTTTCTCAGAAAGCATTATCGATTGAGTCATGGTTGACTGATACTGGACACTCAACGTTTCTACCCTAAGTCATAACGTTGGTCTTTCTGGCATTGCCAGTCCTCACCCTAAGATACGGTGTATGGCAACCCTCTTTCTGCAGGACCTAGAATGGCCAGCCCACCACCCTAAAGAAAAAACGCTCTGATCGAGCATAATGTAAGTTATCTCCCAGAAAGATCAGACCTCTCTTTGGCAAGTCCAAATTCTTTGCTACACAGGCCGTACCCTGACTTTTGTCCAAACTTCTTTCATAGCAAAACAATTATGCTTATCTGGGCTTCTATGTTTAGTATAACATTTATATGACAGACACAGCAACAGTGTTAATACAAGTATGCCTAACATTTGGATGATTCACTGTAAAGAAAGGGAAAATTAAAAGAAACAACTGGTCCATTTATAATTTAATTTTTCACTATTTCTACCTTTTGATCAACTTTTGAGAACCATTTACTATAAAACTTAGCGTGAGACTAGGTGATTCTGTATTTTTTTCAAACCGGTTACTTGGCATCAGTATTGTAATAATCCAACAGTATTGTAATACTCTAATATTGAAAAATCTCCAATGGAGATTTTAACTTGATTTACCAATATGTCTGACTATCAATATCAGTGATATAACTTTACCAAAAATGTCATTGTTATAAAAACATGTCCCCTTATGGCAATAGATGTATGACCTAAATACGGGAATCAAACATGTTGACATATTGGTACAATCTTACTCAGCTGTTAACCGTGAGTCTAGTCCATCACTATATCATATGATGAAAATATTTCCCAGAGCAGTGACACTCAGGGTTGCAGGTGCCCATTCCCTATTGTCAGATTTGACAAGCAGGAATGATCTAAGATATGGCTTCAACCTTTTAAATATCTACTATAATTAAGCTAAGAGATAATGTCATCTCTTGCTCTAAACCTTTCTCAAGGCATAAATGTCATATTGGATTTCCTTCATTGAATAATCTTTTAATTCCTTTTTCACTCTCAGTTACTACTCCTCTTTTTCACTGTTTATTATTTGGTTTTGACCAAGATTTTCCACCTCCATGAGATGAAGGGTGGTGTACAAAAGAAGACAATGCCTTTTTTGTTGTTGTTGAGATGAGAGACTGTTTAAAGATAGGCTTTACAAAAAGAAAGTAAGAAAAGGCAAAGTGTAAATGTCTTCACTCCTCATTTCCTACTACTGACCACCAGATATTTGGTACGGAATATATGATTTCGTGGAAGGTCCCATATAACTTTGGGGAATATAAGAGTGCAGTTTCATGAGACCGTATCTCAAAGGCCGTTGGCTCATCAGAGACAACAAAAGCTACCTCCAAATGGTGTGCATGGAAGAAATGGAGAGCCTGAAATAACAATGAAGGAAAAGCCAAAGGGGAGCTCACAGAGGACCCTACAAGTGTAGGACATATAAGACTTTCTATATTATTTTGCTTGCCTTCTATTTCTAGCAAAGTTGATCATATTTTCACATGTTTATTAGTTAATTGGGTGTTCTCTTCAGTAAATTTCCTATTTGCGATCTACGTCTATTTTTTAAAGGATTGTGCATCTTTTAATTGATTTGCAAGAATTTTTTGATTCTACACTCCAATATTGTATATATTGCAAATATTTTCCCCATTTTTTTAAGTCTATGAAGCATCATTATGTTAAAGTTTGTATTACAAAGGTTTTATTTCATGGGGTCAATTTTATGACCCATTTCTCATACAATTTATGAGAACCACAAATATCTTGAATAGAGAAAACAATATTAAGGAAAAAGGACAAAGCTATATGTATCACATACTTGACTTCAAAATACCCTGCAAACCTATAGTAATAAAATCCCCCATGAAAATGGTATGAAACAGACACATAGAACAATGGAACAGAATAGAGAACTGAGAAAGGAATCTATGTATTTACAACCAACAGACAGCCAAAATAAAAAAAAAAGAAAACAAGAACATATATTTGTCTTTAATAAATAGTATTTGTAAAACTGAATAATCATATGCAGAAGAATTAAAATAGGTTCATAACTCTCACAATGTATAAAAATAAACAGCAAATGAATGAAAGACAAATGCATTAATAAAATTCAAAACTACAAAATAAGAAAACACAGGGGAAATGCTTCAGAAAATTGTTCTCAGCAAATATTTTATGGCTAAGACTTCAAAAGCACAGACAACAAAAACAATTTTTTTAAAAAAACTATATTAAACTAAAAATCTCCTGCACAACAGAATAAGTAATCAACAGAGTGAAGCAACAACCTGTTGAATAGGAAAAAAATATTTGAAAAATATTCATCTGACAGGAGACAAATCCAAAATAAAGGAACTCGCCATACTTAACAGGAAAAGAGCAAATAATACCATTTAAAAAATGCACAACTAATATGAATAAGTTTTTCCCAAATATAGACATACAGATGGACAATAGGTATGTGAAAAAAATGCCCAATATGATCAATCAGGGAAGTGCAAATCAAATCCACAATGAAATGCCATCTCACCCCAGTTAGAACAGCCACTATCCACAAGACAAAAAATGACAAATGCTGGCAAGAATGCCAAAACACATGAGCTCTCATATACTTTTGGTGAGAATGTAAATGAGTATAGCCATTATGGAAAATAGTATAGAAATTTCTTTAAAAACTAAAGGATAGGAATACTATACAATCCAGCAATCCCACTACTAGGTATGTAGCCAAAGGAAAGGAAATTGACATATCAAAAGAACACCAGCACAAACATGTTTATTGCAGCACTATTCCCAATAGCAAAGATATGGAATCAACCTAACTGTCCATGCACAGATGAATGGATAAGAAAATGTGGTACATAATACAGAAGGGACTCATATTTGACCATAAAAAAAAAATGAAGTACTGTCATTTGCAGTGATATGAATGAAACTGGATGTCCTTGTCGTGGGTGATTTAAGACATGCCCAGAAAGACAAATACTTCATGTTCTCACTAATATGGGGGAGCTGAAAAAGTTGATCTCATGGAAGTAAAGATAAAAATAATAGTTACCAGAGGCTGGAAAGGGCTAGGGAAGGTATGAAGAGGTTTTGGTTCATTGGTACAAGCATACAGTTTGCTAGAATTAGTCCTAGAAATAGGACTTGATAGCACAGCAAGATGACTAGTTAACAATAAGTTATTGCATATTTCCAAATATCTAGGGAATATGTGAAATGTTCCCAATACAATAAATGATAATGTTTTCAGGCAATGAGTAACCTATATATCTTGACTTGATTGTTACACATTATAGGATTATATCTAAATGTGTATGATTATTATATACTAATAAAAAAGAAATAAGGAAAATATAAAATAAGAAATATTAAATACTTAAAAGAATGTTTCTTAGCCTATTCCATAAATTTTATATCAATCCCCCCCATTTGAGTCATAGGGTATTGAACAAAGCAAAGAGAAAGTAATAGTGTAATAGTGTAATGTGTCATTAACATATTAGAATAAAATATTTACATTTACTCTACATTATTTTAAATGCCACCATATTGAGACTTACGATATAAGTTTTTGTAGTCATAGTAACCAGTTTATGATAGTCTTTTCTCTACATAAACACAAATATGTTTTAAACAAATTTATATTTAAAACGATTCTAAATGACAAAGCTTTAACTGCTTTATCTGGGTATCTTGAAAAAAATCCAGTATTCATATTTCCCAGATAAATAAAACTATGTCACAAAGGGCAAGGACTTGACCAAGTTATTTGTAAGGAGTAAAAATTCATCTAAACCAGTGTATGTGTTTTTTCTCATCTAAAGAAACACAAAAGGAAGCGTTTCTTTTATTAAGAGAGAAAATTATTAATGTATAATCTTATAAAATTAGCAATAATGAAGCCAGGTACAGTGGCTCAAGTCTGTAATCTTAACACTGCAGGAGAATGAGGTGGGTGGATTGGTTGAGCTTAGAGTTCAAGACCAGCTTGAGCAAGACCAAGACTCCATCTCTACTAGAAAAAAAAAAAAAAGAAAAAGAAAAACTTGCTTGGTATCATGCACATACCTGGGAGAGTGAGGCAAGAGGATCTCTTGAGCCCAAGAGTTTGACATTGCTGTGAGGTATGACTCCATGGCGCTCTACCCAGGGCAACAGAATGAGAGTCTGTCTCAAAAAAAAAAAAATTAGCAATAATGGACATGTTTTAGGAGAAGAAATCTCTGAGATATGTACCACAAAATGTTTTTCTCAGTGGCGATTGTTTCTTGATGAAAAACCATAACCAGAGGCATGAGGTAATGAAAGAGGTGCAGCTTATAGAGTATGAAGTCTGGTTACAGAGGTTTGGAGATATTATTCAATAACTAGGCACATGCCCTGACTCACTGTGGCTGTATAGCTTCAGCAAGTCACTTAACCTAGTACCATCCTGAAAAGTCTCTTAGGAGACAGGTAGCAAGCCTCATTCTGGATATCATTCTATGAAAGTTTATTAAGTTATAGAATTAGAGAAAGTAGAACTTTAGACAAGACTTTTAAACACCGTCTAGTCCAAAATGTGATACAAAAGAAGGATACATATAAATGATGACAGAAAACTATGCATCTAGATTATTCTCAAAGATGGCTTTAAGAAAACTTTACAATCTCCTATATAGCTCTATTTGCCTGAAAGACCAAAGGCCAGTAAAGAAAAGGAACACTGGGTCAGTGTCGTCTAAAGTGTGGCATTATATTACTGGAATGAGTTATCTAGTTAGTTGATCATCCAATGTGTTTAATGCAACATTTGTCAATTTTAGAAAACGTCATAGGTCAGAAAGTAGTCAATTATTGCTCCAGAAAGGCAGCTTTGACTGTTATGGCACATAACAGGCACTCTTGAAAATAGTGCCTTGTGCTTTCTCCTGCATTAATTATTGGTTGTTCCCATCCATTGTGCACTATTAGTATCTTCAAGTAGTTTTAGATCACCAATACTATAAACAACTGAATGGGGCTCGGTTATTTTAAAAAGCAGACATAAGTAAACCACACACACAAAAACAGCACATGAAGATTTTCAAACATTATTCACTATACTTTTGAAGCTTTTTAATGAAACATGAGGAATTAGTAAGGTTAGATCTTTTGAAGTATACTTTATAATAAAATGATCAAAAATATAGGTTGCAATTAAGTCTAAGTGATACATTATATATCATGAAAGTATTAAACAAGTCAATTTCTATATTGTGACTAAGTCTGTTTAATGCAACTTATTGGGCTATCAAAGATAAAAAGGCTATGAAAATAGTCACTTTTTTCATGTTGTATTGCTTTGCTTTTCTTTCTTTTTTTCTTTCAGATTGATTTGAGGGTACAAATTTTTAGGTTACACTGTTTACATTTGTTAGGTAAAGTTCAAGTTGTAGATAAGCTCTTCACCCAGGAGTGTGCAGTTTGCCATTACATTGTGCCCATAAAGTGAGAGCTTACTAATCCCCTCTTTTTACCCTCCTCCCTCCTTGAGTTTCATTGTGTTTTTCTCTCCTGAGGGGTGCAGTTGTTTATCTATTGTTACTTGTTTTTCCATTTTTGTGATACTTTACTAAAAAGAATGTTCATCAACTCCATCCAGGTTAATGTAAAAAAATGTAAAGTCTCCATCAGTTTTTATGGCTGAATAGTATTTCATGGTATACATAGTCCACAATTTATTAATCCATTCATGAGTTGACAGGTACTGGGGCTGATTCTACATCTTGGTGGCTGTTAATTGTGGCACAATGAATATTCTAGTGCAAATATCTTATAGGTAAAATTATTTTTCTCTTCTGTGTAGATAAGTAGTAATGGGATTGTGGGATTGAATGGAACATTTGACCAAAGACATTAGGCTTAGTCACTAAATAAATATCTATTCACCCTTAGAGAATGCAAAGAAGTATAATGTCTTCTTGGATAGAAATGAAGCTTACATTTTAATTCCAGATAAATGGCTAGCATGAATTTTTTCAGAAAATGAACTGGTAGATTCAACCATGATAGCCTGAGAACCAAAGATAACTGAGGAAGCAAGATATAGGCAGAGTTACTCTCTCGACACCCTTCACTATGCAGAGCTAATGGTCATTATCTGATAGATCTGTGGGTATCAGCAATGGCAGTCGGTCAGTAGTGTCTAGTCCACAACAACAGCCTGGAATAGATGAGAATTGGAATCACTTCACCCACGTTCAGAACATGGATCTGCTAGTGTCCCAGATTCGTTTGCTGTTTTAATCTGTTTTCAGGAATTCAGTGCACTGAAAACCACTTCTGTAGCCCATGTGTATGGACAAAAAGGTCTAGCCAATACCAATCATTCAATCTGAAGTTTCATTTTTTCTGTGGGTTATCAGGAAATAGTATCAATAAATAAACAAAGGGACAGTGATGTAGGAAGAAAACAAAAATTCCTCAATAACCCACACTTAACTTGTTCATAATCAAGGTGTGGTATAGAAAGAAATTCCAGATGCAAGTCAAGAACTCAGAAAGGAAGTGAAAAAATGTTAAGTTTTTGGTACAAAGATTATTAAAGAATTTCTATGCCAAAGTGATGAATTTACATGGCATTCTTAAAGACTATCAATGACCTCAGACAAAGAATAGATTTGGGACTGGGCAAAGTACAGGGATCATATGGGAAACTATAAAAATTAAGTTGAAAAGATAGACTATAGCAATATTTCAAAAGACAGATCCCCTAGGTAATCTGCTGCATCTACATGGTCTGCCAGAGACCTTTCACATCCTTCTATTCAACCACCCCTTATAGCAGAACACATTTAATGCAATCCAATTGGGCAATTTGATGAAAACACACAATATATCTCACATAAATTGTGAGCTATATGATGAGAATTATATTCAAGTCTATAAAAGTAATGTGCACTTTAGTAATTACATCACACAGGCCCATGAAATAATATTTAAAAGTTGGGATAATGTATTAATTATAATAAAAGGAAAAAACATAAGAAGAGGGTTAGAACCTGAAAAATATTACCATTGCCCCAAACAAATAAAACAAGAACTGTATGGCCAATATATTAAAAATAAAAAGTGATGCACAGTAGCACCATGAACTAAAATTCAAAAGGAATTATCCTTCTGTTTATCATATGTACATATTTATATCTATACCTATATAGATATATGCATATATACTTATATGTGTAAACAAAAGTAATATGAAATAAGAAAGCATAATATTACCTTCAGAAAAATTTTAGTAAAACCTAAAAATAATTTCAGGGATAAATTTTATCCACTTTCTCTAAACATTACGTATCACCAAGAAATATTACTATCACTAACACACACATTACTAATATATTATCTGCAACATTAACCTAACGTGATTTTGTAGATCTTGACATTTCTGATATTTCTGACCTTACCTAAAAAAAAAAAAAAAAAAAAAAAAAAAAAAAAAATTTTATTAAAAACTAAAAGTAAAAAAGAGTATCTAAATTTGAAAAAATTATTTAAAATAAGTAGAATTAAAAAATTGTTGAACAGTTCCCATGGAGTTTGTTAAATTTTAAAATTAA
>CAUYRH010074838.1:0-17790 GCA_963574655.1 Perodicticus potto
GCAATTTAGAAGTGTTCCCTTTTCTCCACATCCATGCCAACATCTCTGGTTTTGGGATTTTGTTATATGGGCTAATCTTACTGGAGTTAGATGATATCTCAAAGTAGTTTTGATTTGCATTTCTCTGATGATTAAGGATGGTGAGCATTTTTTCATGTGTCTGTAGGCCATGCGCCAGTCCCCTTTAGAGAAGTTTCTCTTCAAGTCCTTTGCCCACCCTGAGATGGAATCGCTTGTTCTTGCTAATACATTTGGGTTCTCTGTGGATTCTGGTTATTAAACCTTTGTCAGAGGCATAACCTGCAAATATTTTCTCCCATTCTGAGGGCTGTCTGCCTGCTACACTTACTGTGTTCTTAGCAGTGCAGAAACTTTTTACTTAGATCAGGTCCCAGTAGTGCATTTTTGATACTGCTTCAATTGCCTGGGGAGTCCTCCTCATAAAAAATTCACCCAAGCCTATTCCTTCAAGAGTTTTCCCTGAACTTTCTTCTAGTATTTTTATAGTTTCATGTCTCAAGTTTAAATCTTTCATCCGGTGAGAGTCTATCTTAGTTAATGGTGAAAGGTGTGGGTCCAGTTTCAGTCTTTTACAGGTTGCCAGCCAATTCACCCAGCACTATTTGTTAAATGGGAAATCTTTTCCCCACTTTTGGAAGATTTTGTGTGGAATTGACATCCTTTCCTCCATGAATGTTTGCAACAGTCACTTATGATGCTATTTGGGCCTGGAGTTTTATTTTTTGTTATTTTTGGAAACCTAAATAAGAATTCAATTTCTTTATTTAAAAAAATTTTTTTTAATTGTTGGGGATTCATTGAGGGCACAAGAAACCAGGTTACACTGATTGCATTTGTTAGATAAAGTCCCTCTGGCAATTGTGCCTTGCCCCCAAAAGGTGTATCACACACCGAGACACCACCCTCTCCCTCCTTCCCTCCCTCTGCTCTTCCTTTCCTCCACCCTCTTCCTCCTTTTCTGTCTCTGCTCTCCCCTTCTGCCACTCCCCATGACATTAATTGTCCTTATATCAAAATTGAATACATAGAATTCATGCTTCTCCATTCTTGTGCTGCTTTACTAAGAATAATGTGTTCCACTTCCATCCAGGTTAATAAAAAGGATGTAAAGTCTCCATCTTTTAAAATGGCTGAATAGTATTCCATTGTGTATATATACCACAGCTTGTTAATCCATTCCTGGGTTAGGGGGCATTTAGGCTGTTTCCACATTTTGGCAATTGTAAATTGAGCTGCGATAAACAGTCTAGTGCAAGTATCCTTATGATAAAAAGATTTTTTTCCTTCTGGGTAGATGCCCAGTAATGTGATTGCAGGATCAAATGGGAGGTCTTACTTGAGTTCTTTGAGGTTTCTCCATACTTCCTTCCAAAAAGGTTGTATTAGTTTGCAGTCCCACCAGCAAGGTAAAAGTGTTCCTTTCTCTCTACATCCACGCCAGCCTCTGTAGTTTTGAGATTTTGTGGTGTGGGCCCTTCTCACTGGAGTTAGATGATATCTTGGGGTGGTTTTCATTTGCATTTCTCTAATAATTAGGGATGATGAGTATTTTTTCATGTTTCCTAGCCATTTGTCTGTCTTCTTTAGAGAAGGTTCTATTCATGTCTCTTGCCCATTGATATATGGGATTGTTGGCTTTTTTCACATGGATTAATTTGATTTCTCTATAGATCCTAGTTATCAAGCTTTTGTCTGATTCAAAATATGCAAATATCCTTTCCCATTGTGTAGGTTGTCTATTTGCTTTGGTTGTTGTCTCCTTAGCTGTACAGAAGCTTTTGAGTTTAATTAAGCCCCATTTGTTTATTTTTGTTGTTGTTGCAAAGAATTTGATTTCTTTAAAAGATAGAATTAATCAATATTTTATATATTTTGTATTGAGTAGTTGTTATATTTTATACCTTTCAAGATATGTCTATTTTTTCTTAGCTGTTAAATTTGTTGGCATAAAGTTGTTCATATTATTTTCTTATTATCCTTTTTGTGTCTGTTTGATTTGTAGTGATGCTTCCGCTTCCACTTTTGTTTAAGTTATTGGCAATTTGTATCTTTTTTCTTGGTCACATTGACTTGAAGTTTATTAACTATTGATCTTTTCAAAGAAGCAGATTTTGGTTTTATTTGTTTTTGCTATTGTTTCCTTGCTTATGATTCAATTTCTGTTTTTTATTATTTTCTCCCTCTGCTTGTTTTGAGTTTAACTTGTGATTTCCCCCCCTGATTTCTTAAAGTGGCAGCTTGATTTGTAATAGTTCTTCTTATGTATATGTAATAGTCATTTAATATTATAAATTACCCTCTAAACGAGATGGTAGAGAAAGAATGTATGATTACAAGTTTTCTGAAGTAAGTGCTTTACTTTAGGACCAGAAAAGGGAGATCAGGGGCCTGCAGTGAGGAAGAAAGTTGTCTACAGTTTAGTCAATGAGGGGAACATTAAGGGTGCCTTGCTTAGGAGGCTCCTCTCTGGTCAGGGAGCTAATGTTCTTCAGCCCAGATACCCTCAGAATGATATCCCCTTCTCCTCATCTTGTTTTATCTTTCCCTTCTCCTTCTCCCTCTTCCCTCCCATCTACTCCCTCCTCTTTCTGAGCCCAGTCTGGGCCCTAGGTTACCCAGTCCCCACCTCTTCCTGAGTCCAGGAGCCCACTTGGAGCCTACAAGATTGGGAGATGAGGTATGTGAGCCAGTAGGGAGCCTGAGAAGCTGCTCCTATGCATGTGGCCAGCCCCAACGATCTGATCAGATTGATAGATCCCTGGGGAAGTATGGGCAGGAGAGGAGTTGGTGGCTGGTAAGGCAACTACTCCCAGGATACCTGACACCGATGACTCTGTGAGCCTGCCTTTGTTTGCATTTCTGTGTCATGCCCTGTGTCTTCTTGCTGCAGGATCTACTCATTTCCCCTCGGGGCGTGGAGTAAAGGATGGGCTGGCAACAAGCCCTGCACGGCTCAGAAGCGCCAAAAGTCCGCACAATTTACATCAATGATCCCCTTAAGAATATTTTCTGCAATAACTCAATCAGGTGAGAGAAGTATGTAGATGGGAGGAGAAAGTGGAGCAGGAAGATGTGGCTCTCCCTTCTACAAATGATACTTCATGTGGATATATACATGTGATTCTGTGCTTCAGGCTACAATAGTTTTCTCAAACCCTGAGGAATTCTCATGTTCACTTACCAAGAACAGGGTTTTGTTTTCTTATTGTCTTCAAGTTCCTTCTCTCTGAATAGCCTCTGCTCTCACTTGTTCCTGGTGGCCCACGGCCAAATGGCAACTCTCTTTAGCAAAACCTATGAATCTGAGAGAAAAGTGCTTCCAAAGGAAACCTCACTTCTGTAGTCCCAGCACCTTGCAAGGGCGAGGCAGATGGACTGGTTCAGCTCAGGAGTTTGAGATCAACCTGAGCAAGAGCACATCTGTACTAAAAATAGAAAAGAGTTTGAAGTTGCTGTGAGCTATGATGATGCCACAACACTCAACCCAGGGTGACAGAGTGAGACTCTGTCTTAAAAAAAAAGTATATTTAAGAATTTTAACATAACTCCTATAGAATTTAGTGTTCTTGTGTTTAATGTCATCTCATACTAATATTTCTTTCTTTTTTTTTTTTGCAGTTTTTGTTTTTGGGCCCGGGTTGAGTTTAAACCCGCCACCTCTGGCATATGGGGCCAGCGCCCTACTCCTTTGAGCCACAGGCACGCCCATATTTCTTTTCACTAAAATAGAATTTTAAGGCCAATTAAAAATAATTGGAGCTCATAGCTTCAGAGAGAAGCAGAATTCCTCAATGGATGTTCTTTTATGAGATGATCAGTTAGGTACCACCACAACAGGAAATAATGAAGGCTCGAGAAAACAAAGTTTATCATAATCAGAGGTCTTAGAGAGGGATCACCATGTGCCATGCAGGGCCATAGGAAAAGCCCCAGGGTTTTGGTCAGGAGGCAGAAGACAGGTGCAAGAAGAGCGCTTAGGACACAAAGTCTTTATTGGGGTTTCTGTGGGAAAGGCAGGGCAGGGCAGGGTAACATAGGGTTGGTTAGTTCAAAAAGATTGGTGCTCTTTGTATAGTGGAGATATTAACTCCTTTTTAAATTTTTTTTCTGATTGGTTATTCATATTTCTTCCCTAACAGAACTTTCATACTGTTTTGTAGACAAATTTCATTCATTGACATTGTGATCTCTGGTTTCCTTGTAGAGTTTAAAATGGAGCTCTCTATTGCAAGATTTTATAATAGTTATTCATATTTTATTTTAATATTTGAATCCTTTATTTCTTAATATGTTATTAATTTGTTTATAATAGCTTTATTGAGATAAAATTCACAATTTATTTCAATTTAAATATACAATTTTTAGTATATTCACCAAGTAGTACAACCATTACCACAACCATTTTAGAACATTTTCATCATTCTCCCCTCAAACTCCATAACCATTAGCATTACTCCTCCCCATTCCCTCAACACCTCCCACCTTCAGCAGCCCAAGATAATTGTTTTTGTTTTAAGTTAAAATTTTTCACCTGAGTGGAATTTATTTTGGTGTAAGGAATGAGGTAGAGGCTCAATTGGTTCACCAGTCATTTCACCCCCAATTAATTTGTGATTTTTTTCTTGTGTTATACAAGTTCCCTGCTGTTACTTCATTGTCTTTGAAGATTTAATGAGGGTCTTCTGACTTTTTTTTTTTTCCACAGAGGAGCTGCAGTACCTGGTAATTCAGATTTCTTATTTTATCCAGATTCCCCCCTACACAAGAAAAAACAATCTGACACAAGTAACTTTTTGCATTTATAGTAGTTATTTAGTTCCAGTTGAATTCATTATGGTCAGAGAAATGTGGGTTATTTATGTTAATTGCTTTGCTTTTTTTTGCTTTTTTTTCTTTTTGTTTGAGATGGAGTCTCGCTATGTCGCCCTTAGTAGAGTGCCATGGCATCACAGCTCAAACATAGCAGCCTCAAACTCTTGGGCTTAAGTGATTCTCTTGCCTCAGTCTCCCAAGTAGCTGGGACTACAGGGGCTGGCCACAATGCCTGGCTATTTTTTTGTTGTAGTTGTCATTGTTGTTTGGCTGGGGCCAGGTTCAAACCTGCCAGCCCTGTTGTATGTGGCTGGTGCCCTAGCCACTGAGCTATAGGCATTGAGTCAACTTTTGCTTTTTAAAATTTGGTTTGTTATAACCATTGTTATAACCATTCCCACTGTGAAGAATGTATATTCTTCTCTACTAAGAGTACAGAATTTGATTCATATACACACATCTGTCTCAAAAAATAAACAGGTAATATTTTAACTATACCACCCAAATTTTCAGTATCTTTTTATCTGGGCAGGGACTGAGAGAATTATGTCAATATTCTTTACTACCATGGGTCTTTCAATGCCTTCTGTTATATTTTCTGCAGTTTTAAAACCTTATGTAGTTGAATGTTATCTTAATTCATGCATAATAGTTTGTAGAACTTGTGTTTTCATTGTGGGTCATCCTTTTAATCTTTACAAATTAAAGACTGGTCCTCTTTTTCTACATAATGCTTTTCAGTTTGAATTCAGCTTTGCCTTATATTGTTAATATTGCAAACTCTTCCTACTTGATTTTTCTTTTTTCTAATTTCATTCCTCTACATTTGGGTAGCTATTTATTTGGAACAATTCTCAAAAATTTCATAGGAATGCTATTGAGTTGAGTATTGTGTTTTGACCCATTCTGAGTTTCTTTTAGCCATGCATATTTATTTTATATAATGTATATTTGGCCATGAGTCTATCATTTTGCGTTTTCTCTCCCTCTCTTTTAAAACACCTTTCATGCTGTTCTCTTTGTTTTAGTAGTACAATGAGCAGAATTACAGTGAGCCAGGGAGCTCACTCCAAGTTGTTTAACCAGCACTGCGGCTTGTTGAAATTCTCTCTGCCCTCCCCACCCTCTCAAGTTGGAGGGGCCACACTGAAAACCTTTCTCCTAGGTGCCCCATGCCAGGCAGCTGGCTTTTCCACAGAACCCATGGAAACAGATGACAGAAACAGAAACTGAGCCCTGGCGCCTGGTGCCTGGCTTTCTGCCTATTCCCTTACTGGCAAGATAGCTCTTACCCTTTTCCTTTCAGAATGGGAGCAACGTGGGGCAGGAGCCTCTCAAACCCCCCACATGCCCAGAGCAGTGTCAGGTTCTACTCGGATTAGGGACCTGAACCTTCTCTTTAGGACCCTAATAATTCATCCCAACAAAGCTTGTTTATTCTCTATACCCTGATCTAACCCACTTTTGTATAGTACATCCTAAACTCTGATCTATGTTAATTGCCTCATCCTCCACCCTTAATTCTTTAACCTAATTAGGAATGCATGTGATTTTGATGTTAGTCTTTTTGATCTTTTAAACCAGAAACTTGTTAAACAAAGCAGATTAATTCAAACAAAAGAAATGAACTCAAGGACATTTTTGGGTGCAGATGAATTTAAGATATTTTTTTTTCTTTTTAAGATAACTTTTAATGATTAAAAAGCCCATGAAAGAGAGAAAGGAGAAGAATCAATGTCTCTTGTTACTCCTGAAACTGACAACAGACCTTCATCAGGAGTTTTGTCAAAAGCACACAAACCATTAGAAAGCATGAAATGAATCTTGTTTATCACCTTAAGATATGTGTATCTAACTTATTTATCATGTTTATCAATTATTGTTGATCTCACTCCATCAGCATGTAAACATTGGAAAGACATGGATCTTTGTGTTTTCTCTGGAATGTTTCGAGCACCCACAATTATACCTGGTGCATAGTAGCTACTCAAGAAATACTAATGATTTCATTAATGATTGATGCTCCTCTTCATCTTTCCCTTTGGATGCATTCAGACAACACACTTTTCCCTAGTTTTTGATCCAAGGTCCACTATGCTCATAACACTTAGTTCCTGGGGGAAGATTATTCTTTATTTTGAAATTTTTTTTCAGGTTAACAGGACTACTTTATAAAAGGACAAAATGTCTTTTAGGAAAAGATAAGTGTTTTACAACTAGGTTTTACTTTTAATCCATGCTTCATGTTTTCCATTACTGGTTTTAATGTTCAGAATATCAACTGACAGTCGTATTTTTCTTTCCACCCACAGCACAGCCAAGTACAGCCTATGGTCATTTCTCCCTCGTTACTTGTATCTGCAATTTAGCAAAGCTGCCAATGCTTTCTTTTTGCTCATTACTATATTGCAGGTAATATTTTTGAACATATTATTAGATTGAGATTCTTAAACGGTCAAAAAACTCTTGTTAAAGCTCATTTACATGTTCTTCTTAGCAAAGTATCTCAAGAATGGAAGAAAAAGTACCCAATGTACTCACCTCTACCATGAAACCAATATATAAGCACCCACACTTCCATATGAAAGCTGTAACTCAACTATAGCCCAAGATGAAGGGGAAAGGGCGGGTGGAGGGGGGACTGGATGGGTGGAGGGAGGGTAATGGGTCAGACCACACCTATGGTGCATTTTACAAGGGTACATGTCAAATCTATTAAGTGTACAATATTAATGTCTTAACACAATAATTAAGAAAGTGTGGTGAAGGCTATGTTAACCAGTTTGATGCAAGTATTTCAAATTATATATAAAACCAGCACATTGTACCCCATAAATACATTAATGTACACAGCCATGATTTAATAATAATTAAAAAAGCCCATTTAGCTGAAACAAGAGTTTGATGCAGAGAATAGATGTAAATACTGTAAGAACCGAACTCTCTTCCTATAATATTTAAGTCATTAAGTGAGACATTGAAATCCTATTTGGGGGTTGAAAAACTTGTGAATGTATAATAGAGAATTAGTCTACATTTCACTCTAATTGACACCTTTAATGAGATATTATTGGAGCAACTTTGGTCAATTTACGAAATCTCCATAGTAGAATAATTTTATTATATTTTGAAAGGATCAATTTAATTTATAGAGAATCCAAATTCTAGTCTAAAATAGTATTTTTTTAAAACAGTTAAATTTAAGGCTTTTCATAACCTGGTTTATTCCTGTTTATTCAACTTCATTTCTAGCATGAACCCAACAATCCAGCCTGATAACTCTACTCCCAATTCCCCAATTTTCTTCCTATTTTCCGATCTCAGTGCATAATATCACCTAAACCAAGATGACATCTGGCTATATTCTACCCATTCTCTTAAAAGTCCAACTCAAAACCATCTTCCTCCAAAATTGACCAAATTCCATAGTCCATACTGATTTCTCCCTTCTATATTAAGTGCCTATGACAATGATTTCTGCTAACATATTATAACTGGTTTTATTTCTCCCAGAAAGTTATAATATGAATTCATTGAGAACAGAAATAGTGTCTTAGCAACTGCTAAACTTTGGATAAGAACTCAATAAACTTATTGAATTGACCTTAAATGGAAGAAGTGGATCCAGTAAACATTTATAGAAAACATATGGCATGTGTCAAAATCTGCTCATGGAATTAAAAATTTAAGAATGAGTGATTAAACATGGTGCCTGACCTTGGAGGGCTCAGAGTCTAATGCAAGAGATTTCAAGATGTTGACTGTGTATCAAGTGCTGGAGGAACAAGGCCTGATTCTAGCTTTGGGGTAATTGGTGGTGAATGGTTAAGAAAAAGCTACTGGAAAGAAATGACATTTGAGCCAAACATTAGAGGAGGAGAAACTTAACAGTAAGCCCAGGGGATGAAGGAAAGCCTGTGGCACAGGGGATAACATGGAAGCTGGAAATAGGTGCTACCCATTTTAGAGGAGAAATCAGGAACCATGGGCATGAGGGAAAGGTAGAATTTTCATTCCTAGCCCTTTTATATACAGTAGAACCTCTGTAAGTTAACCACCCAAGACTGTAATAAGATAGTCAATATATGGAGGTGGTGAACATAAAGAACTAGGCCTATGGTGCTGATGTGTACATGTGGTGCGTGTTTGGTATATGAAAAACAGGTCAACTTAAGGAGGTGGTCAATGTAGGGATATGGTCAATATAAGGAGGTGGTCAACTATGGAGGTTCTACTGTATTTTGATTTGTGCAGCATGTAAATGTGTTACCTACATTTTTATCTATTATATGAAGTGTTCTGCAAACAGTAAAAATTCGATTTAGGGAACATAGGGGAGAGTGGAAAAGAAGCTAAATGCATTACCTAAAGCTGGGATATAAGGAGGTGAATGTGTTACCCTCAGAAGCTTGGACTTCATCACAGAGCAGTGGCAGTCATGAGGGACATGGTAACATGGACAACTCTGGTTAGTCTAAATTAGGAAAAGATGGGGAGGGGTCCATGGACAAAGGGACCAGCTTGGAGCGGCATGGAAGGAGCTGTAGAGAAGAGGGAGTGATATAACAAGGGATATTTAAAAGACAAAACTCATTGATAGGTTAAGAAATCTTAAAATTTCCCCTCTTTCCTTCCTCTATCACTCAGATACCCTTTGATGTTGTTACAAGAACTACCAGAGCTTCAGACAGAAGCTATTTTGCTACATTCTGTAAAGAAACAATTAGCAAGAGATAATAAGGCAGTACAGAGCATACACACAGGCTGAGTCTGTAGGTAGAATCCTAAGAACTTGTATAAAAGTTGGTGTAGCCTCAGTCAATTTCAATTGCTTTATTTTGCTTATTTTAAACAGTGAGTAGCCCTAGAGCATAATCCATAATAAATTTCTGCCTAGGAAACAATATTCTCATGGGCCTCCAGAAAATTTTTCCCCTGTCCAAAAAGAAATAAGGTTAAGATACCAGACTATTTGGATTTCTCTGTTTTAAAAAGATGCTACTTTAAACTAGCATTTTGGTTTTGAACTATTCTGTTCAAAAGACAATAAAAGTATCCTACAAAGAAGGTGAGAGATGACTGAGATGTCTATTGTCTTCATGTCCTGGGCCGTGGCATTAGAAGTGACTTTGAATGTAAGCAAAACATAGCAAGAACTTATCATAAAATTGACAATAATTCTGATTGTTTTGCAGCAAATTCCAGATGTGTCTCCAACAGGGAAATACACAACTCTCTTGCCTTTGATGGTTATTCTTATAATTTCAGGCATCAAGGAAATTATGGAAGATTATGTAAGTTTACTGTTAAAGAATTAAATGCTCTCAAAATATAAATAAATTGTTTATAGGTTGGAACTGATAGACTTAAGTCTAGGTGGCATGAAGAGGGAATCAATGTTGTCAGTAGTCCAATTTTAAATTATATATTCTTTGTCTTCTATATTTGAGAGGTTAACAGGTCTTAATAGTTGTAATGAGAACTATGATAATGTCTTTGGGGATAAAATTCAATTTGAGGTGAAAGTCTTAAATGTCTGAAAAAAATGTGAGCACAATATGTGCTGTATTTTCATTTCATTTTTAACCTTGTAAAAGTACCAGGAAATATTCACCACTGTTTTCTGCTTCCTCTGTACTCACTATTTTAATGCTCATTTTCCAAAATTAACAGTTATTTTTATTCACATTCTTCTCCCTAATTCCTACCATCCTATAAAGATATGGCATCAGTAAAATAGATTTTACTGCTGTTTTATCATATGAAAGAATTTTTCAAACTTGATCAGTAATCTTAGGTTAAGTTGGGGCACAATTCAGAATTGCTAATTATGTATTTAACCAAATATGATCATTATAAGTAATATACAATATTCTAACATTTCAAGTAGTACTTACTATGCACCAGGCATACTAGACTGTGTATCCCCTCCCCCACTTCTGTTTCTCTCCCCCCACTCTTTGCTCAACTCCTCCCTTTCTTGTGTGTGTTCATACTCATTTCAATAGAGGCAAAGATAGGTTTATGATGAAAGAGGTTGCATTAGTAAAGGACAGAGCTGGGATGCCAAACAAGGCAAGCTGACTCCAGAGTTCACACATAAAACTCCTTTGCTATACTCCCTCCATAGGTAGAGCATCTCGGCTGAAGGATTCAGGTAAGGATAAAATTTAACTGAAATCAATTATAGCCAAAGAGGACTTTACAATTAGATTGGCCACCTCTATTCTTTCTCCAAACTACTATTTCTAGTATGATGAATTGAATCATTTATTTTGAACTTTTGAGGCAAGGATTTGTTTTTCTCCTGTTACAGAAACGGCATATGGCAGATAAAATTGTTAATACAAAGACCACAATAGGTAAGTATGATGGTAAATTTTGTGTGTCAACTTGAGTGGACTGCAGGATGCTCAGATATTTGTTCCAGTATTCTGGATGTTTCTGTGAGAGTGTTTCGAGATGAGATTAACATTTAAGTGAATGAAGATTGTCCTCCATAATGTGGGCAGGTTTTATCCATCCATTTGAAATTCCAAATAGATCAAAAGGAAAACCATTCCCTGAATAGGAGAAAATTTTTCCTGCCTGCTGGGCTTCAAACTGGGATATTGGCTTTTACCCACTTTTGTACTGGACCTGAATCATCAGCTCTTCCTGAGTTGCAAGACTGTTGGCCTTTGGATTGGAACTATACCATTGGCTTTCCTGGGTTTCCACCTTGCCCACTCTTCCTGCAGATTTGGAGACTTGCCAATCTCTGTATTCACATGAGCCAATTCCTTATGATCTCTCTGTCTCTGTCTCTCTCTCTCTCTATCCAGTAGTGATAGTCCATGGTGTGATCTGGCAATAGAGATATGCAAAGTATCACTATGACATAATCTTAACTAACTACTTATAAGAAGCAAGAATCTGGGTAATTGCATATGTGATACTTTTAACTATTTTTGCCAAACTAATGAGTTTAAAGAGGTTGACTGTTCATATCTTTCCGCTACTTTTTAATGGGATTGTTTGAGTTCTTTGTAAAGTCTGATTATTAGCCCTTTGTCAGATGTGTAACATGCAAATATTTTCTCCCATTCTGTGGGTTGTATATTTATTCTCTTGGAAACATTTTAATTTGATCAGATTTCATCATTTATTTTGGTTGTTGCTGTGATTACTTTTGGGGTTTTCGTAATAAAATCTTTCCTGAGGCTTTTCTAACATTTTCTTCTAGAATTATTACAGTTTCATACCTTAGGTTTAAGTCCTTTATCCATCACGAATTAATTTTTGTGAGTGATGAGAAGTTCAGATTGTGTTTCAGTCTTTTACATGTGGCTGTCCAGTTTTCCCAGCACCATTTATTGAACATTCTTTTTCACAGTACATGTTTTTTTATCTGCTTTGTCAGCAATCAGATGGGAATGTGGGGATGGTTTCATCTCTGGATTCCCTGTTCTGATCCATAGGTCTATGTTTTTGTGCCAGTACCATGCTATTTTGGTTGTAATAGTTTTGTAGTATAGCCTAAAGCCTGGCAAAGTGATGCCTCCTGCTTTGTTCTTATTATGTAAGGTTGCTTTGGCTATTCAGAGTCGTTTCTGGTTTTATACACTGCATAGAACTATTTTTTCTGTATCTGTGAAAAATGGCATTGATGTTTTAATGTGAATTGCATTGAATCTATAAATCATTTGGGTTAGTATAGCCACTTTAGCAAAATTGATTCTGCTGATCTATAAGCTCAGTATGTCTTTCCACCCTTTTATAGCCTCTGAAATGTCTTTCCTCAGGGTTTCATAGTTTTCCCTATAGAAGTCTTTCACTTCCTTAGTTAAATATATTTCTAGGTATTTTATTATTTTGTTGCTACTGAAAAAGGTATTACATCTTTTATTTGATTCTCAGCTTGACTGTTGTTTGCACATATGAAAACTACTGATTTGTGCACATTTATTTTGTAGCCTGAGATTTTACTGAATATATTTATCAAATTCAGGAGTCTCTTGCTTGAATCTTTTCTAGATATAAGATCATGTCATCAGTGAAGAGTGATAATTTGATCCCTACTTTTCCTTTTTCATTACCCTTCATTTCCTTCTCTTTCCTGATTTCCCTGGATAGGACTTTTAGCACTATGTTGAACAGAAGAGGAGAAAGTGGGCAACTTTGTCTGGTTCGAGTTTTAAGTGGGAATGCTTTCAATTTTTTCTTGTTTCATATGATGTTGGCTGTGGATTTGTCATGTATGGCTAATGGCCAGCAAATGTGAAAAAATGCTTAGTATCTATAATTGTTAGGGAAATGCAAATCAAAACCATGATGGGATATCACCTAACTCTAATGAGAATGGATCTTATCAAAAAGTCCTAAAACAACAAGTGCTGCTGTGGATACAGAGAGAAAGCAACACTGACACTGTTGGTGGGCCTGAAAACTAGTATACCTCTATGGAAAGTTTTATAGAGATATCTCTTTTTTTTTTTTTTTTTTGAGACAGAGCCTCAAGTTGTCACCCTGGATAGAGTGCTGTAGCATCACAGCTCACAGCAACCTCCAACTCCTGGGCTCAAGCGAGTCTCCTGCCTCTGCCTCCCAAGTAGCTGGGACTACAGGCACCCACCACGACACCCAGATATTTTTTTGGTTCAGCCGTCATTGTTGTTTGGCGAGCCCGGGCTGGATTCGAATCACCTGGATTCAGGTGTATGTGGCTGGCACCTTAACCCGCTGAGCCACAGGCGCCGAGCCAACAACTTTAATTCTGGTAATACTTTGAAGGAAGATGCTATTTAAATCCAAACTATTTTTCTCCTCATATAATGTTGATATATTTTTGTAATGAAATATATATTTCATTATTATGAAAACTGGAAATATAAAAAGTATATACAAAAATTAGAATCATCTTTAATCTCCTTATCAGACATCATTAGCATCTTAATGTAGTTTCTTTAATAATAAGCTTTATTTGGCTAGGCGTCTATAGCTCAAGTGGCTAGGGTGCCAATCACATACACTGGAGCTGGTGGGTTTGAATCCAGCCTGCGCCCGCCAAACAACAATGATGATAACTACAACCAAAAAAAAAAAAAAACAAATAGCTGGGCGTTGGGGTGTGCACCTGTAGTCCCAGCTACTTGGGAGGCGGAGGCAGGAGAATCACCTAAGCCCAAGAGTTGGAGGTTGCTGTGAGCTGTGACGCCACAGCACTCTACCCAGGGCAACAGCCTTAGACTCTGTCTCAAAAAATAATAATAATAACAACAACAATAATAATAATAATCTTTATTCATTTATTTAATCTCTCTAAGATAAGAGAGATCTTATCTATAAAATCTAAGAGATAAACTATTTCTAGAGCACTGAATTATATCTTTTTTTTTTTTTTTGAGGCAGAGTCTCACTATATCTCCCTGGGTAGAGTGCTGTGGTGTCATAGCTCACAGCAACCTCAAACTCTTGGGCTCAAGTAATTCTCTTGCCCTAGCCTCCCAAGCAGCTGGGACTACAGACGCTCACCACAATGCCCAGCTCTTTTTTAGAGACAAGGTCTTGCTCTGGCTCAGGCAGTCCACTTGCCTTGGCCTCCCAGAGTGCTAGGATTACAGGCATGAGCCACTGCGCCCTGCTGAATTATATCTTAACTGGGAGATTAATTTACCTCTGGATAATTTCCTGCTGTTCAGATGAGGGAAATTATGTTATTCTGACAGATTTTTCCCTTTTTACCTCACTTGCATTATAGATCCATCTTCTTACCTGCTATAACATTTCACTCTGGGATTAAAATTCAAAAGGAAGACTAACAATAGTTTGTTCTTTCTTGAACAAATTTTCTTTTCCTCCGGATTACAGAAACTTTCTGTTACTAAGCAAGATGAATAAATAAGATATTTAAAAGCATAAGCATCTTAACATTTAAAAGCCTTTATTTATGGCTTTTCCTTGGTGACTATGGATAAGCCAACAATAATACCCAGTAACTTTCTTCTAGAAGCTTATAGCATAGTAAGGGGAGAAGATATGATGTGTCTGAGAGACTAGATGAAACTTGTTGGCACTGTCTCGTCAAGAGCCAAATGAGCCAGATGTGGTGGCCCACACCTATAATCCTAACAGTCTGAGAGGCTGAGACGGGAGGATCCCTCCAGCTCTGGAGTTTAAGACCAGCCTGAGCAAAATGAAACCCCTTTCTTCTGAAAGTAGAAAAATTAGCTGGGTGTTGTTGCAGATGCCTGTAGTCCGAGTTACTTGGGAGACTGAAGGAGGAAGATTGCTTGGGCCCAGGAGTTTGAGATTTCTATGAGCTATGGTGCCATGGCACTCTAGCCTAGGCAACAGTGAGACTCTGTCTCCAAAAAAAAAAAGAAAAAGTCAAATGAGTGGTACTGACATCATTAGGAGATCAGAGGAGGACTCTGTCATCATAGCTCTAGAGCAGAATGTCTCAACTTTGACACTACTAATATTCAGGCCCTGCACGGTATGTTGTAGGATGTTTAGCATGGCCTTTACCCACTAGATAGCACTAGCAGCAAACTCCTCCCATTTCTGCCCTATATACATACATGATAGGGACCAAGGAAAATATCTCCTTGGCTCGGTACCTGTGGCTCAAGTGGCTAAGGTACCAGCCATATACATCTGAGCTGGCAGCCTGAGCCCGCCAAACAAGAACGATGGCTGCAACCAAAAAATAGCCAGGCACTGTGGCAGGTGCCTGTAGTCCCAGATACTTGGGAGGCGGAGGCAGGAGAATTGCTTGAGCCCAGGAGTTGGAGGTTGCTGTGAGCTGTGATGCCACAGCACTCTATCCAGGGTGACAGCCTGAGGCTCTGTCCCAAAAAAAAAAAAAAAATCTCCAGACATTGCCAAAGGTCCTCTAGGGAGGTTAAATCGCCCCTAGTTGAGAACCACTGACTTAGAGCAATAAAAAATATGGAGCATAAAAATAGGGTGTTTTAAATAAACCTAGAGAAGAATGAGCTGCCTTATGAGTCCTTCCCAAACTCCCAAGTCAGACCTTTCCATCCCTGTTCTTTTTTTGTTTATGCCTTTTAAAAGTACTTAACTGTTTTGAACTACAACATGTGCTAGATTGATGGCAGAAACCATGTAGCAAATCTTTAAACCCACACAGTATTCAACTTAGTGCCTTATAAATACTAGTCCTATAATAAATATTTATGGGGATTGAATTGAATTTAGCAGCAGGGAGATTAGTTAGCTATTAATGGCAGTCCAGAGGTTGGAATGAGTGTGATTATGAGAAAGGATTTAGACTCATGAAATCATACATTGCTCCACTGGGTTTAAACTAAGGACATAACTGTGCATAGCACTGTGCGGAGTGCTGGAGGAGAGAGAATTCTACTTCTTCATTCTGTGGTCCCTCAGTCATCTCCTTAATCTTGTAGAGTAGTGAAGAGGGATGAGCCCAGGCTTCGGAATCATCTAGACCTAAACCTGGTTTCAAATACTGGCCCTGTTGTTACCTAATAGCTTTTTTTTTTCTTTTGAGACAGAGTCTCACTTTGTCACCCTCAGTAGAGTGCTGTGGCCTCATAACTCACAGCAGCCTCACATTCTTGGGCTTAAGCAATTCTGTTGCCTCAGCCTCCCGAGTAGCTGGGATTACAGGCACTCGCCACAATACCCTGCTATTTTTAGAGTCTGGGTCTCGCTCTGGCTCAAGATGGTCTCAAACCTGTGTGCTCAGACAATCCACTTGCCTTGGCCTCCCAGAATGCTGGGATTACAGGTGTGAGCCACCATGCCTAGCCTATTTAATAGCTTTGTGATTTGGGTGAGTCATTTAACCTTCTAAAGTCTGAGCTTTCTCGTCCAGAAGTTTATTTTATTGGCATTCACTGTGTCATTTTTTGTTTGTTTGTTTTATTCGTTTTGAGACAGAATCTCAAGCTGTTGGACTGGGTAGAGTGCTGTGGTGTCAGAGCTCACAGCAATCTCAAACGCTTGGGCTTAAGTGATTCTCTTGCCTCAGCCTCCCGAGTAGCTAGAACTACAGGTGCCCACCACAACACCTGGGTATTTTTTGGTTGAAGTTGTCATTGTTCTTTTAGCTGGCCCGGGCTGGATTTGAACCTGCCAGCCCAGGTGTACGTGGCCAGCACCCTACCCATTGAGCTATGGGTGCCACCGTATCATGTTTATTTTTATACAGCTAAAAAAACACCTGCTATTTCTCAGTTTAATAGCAACCATTTATAAAGCATCTACTGGGCATTAGACTCTGTACCAGTGTAATAATATATATATGTATACATGTATATGTGTATATATATGTATAAAATATACAGAGGATGCCAAAAAATGTATACCCATTTTAAGAAAAGAAAAAACTGCTAGGTGGCTCGGCACCTGTAGCTCAGTAGCTAGGGTACTGGCCACATATACCGGGGCTGGTGGGATCGAACCTGGCCTGGGCCTGCCAAACAATGATGACAACTATAACAAGAAAATAACTGGGTGCACCTGCCTGTAGTCCCAGCTACTTGGGAGGCTGAGGCAAGAGAATCGCTTAAGCCCAAGAGTTTGAGGTTGCTATGAGCTGTGATGCCATGGCACTCTACTGAGGGCAATATAGTGAGACTTTGTCTCAAAAAAAAGGAAAGAAAAAACTGCCAGGTGCGGTAGCATATGACTGTAGTCCCAGCTACTTGGGAGGCTGAGACTGGAGGATCACTTGAGTCCAGGAGTTCTGGGCTATAGGGCACTGTGCCTGTTGGTTGTCCACACTAAGTTTGGCATCAATATTAATAACCTCTCAGGAGTAGGGGTTGGGGGGACACCAGGTTGCCCAAGGAGGGGTAAACCAACCTAGGTTGAAAACAGAACAGGTCAAAATTCCTGTGCTGATCAATAGTGGAATCCCACCTGTGAGTAGCTATTGCTTTCCAACCTGGGCAACATAACAGGACCCTATCTCTAAAAAAAAAAAAA
>CAUYRH010074845.1:0-40524 GCA_963574655.1 Perodicticus potto
TAATGACGCGCACGCTGCTCCGCCGCCCGTGGGTCCACGGAGCCCCCAAAAGCAACAGCAGCAGGCCTGCCAGAGAAGCCACGGGACTCCCGGACCGCGCCATGTCGGCCGCTAGCCCACCTCGCAGCGAGCGCGGCGGCCGAGACATGTTTTTTATTTACCCCATAAGGTGGTTGTTACGGAAAGGGCTTAAAAGGGAAGACTATTTCTTGTCTATGAGTAATTTTCATGGTAATTTTTATCATTTTCAGATTTTCTCCTTGGTCAGGAAGCATAGTCTGTCAGCTACAGCTTAGCAGTGAGGCGAGAAACCAGAGCCAAGGAGGGCAGACCTGAAATCAGGTTGCTCCATTATTCCTGAGTCTGTCATGTCCCGGTTTTGTGACCTTGAGCAGGTTACTTTTCCTTGTGCTTCCTTTCCCTCACATGTAAGGTGAAGTAATAGTTATCATGTCAGGAGATTATTGAAACAATTAAAGAATATAATCCATGTAAATCATTTAGAACTTCACTGTCCAATATGGAAGCCACCAGCTACCTAAGGCCACTGAACACCTGAAATGTTAGTCCAAACAGAGACGCACTGTGTACATGACGCCAGATTTAGAAGACTCCCTAGAAGAAAGCAGGTAACGTGCCTCAATAATTTTTCATTTGCTATATATCAAAAAGATAATACTTTATATAGACTGTATTGCATAAAATATGGCATAAAAATTAATTTTACTTGTTTCTGTTTTTAAAAATGTGGCTACTAGTAAATTTGACATTCTTTCCAAGGTTCCTGTTTGTGGCTTGCATTGCATTGCTTTGGACAGCTCCAATCTAGCATATAGCAAACATTCAGCAATATTTAGCTATTATTTTAGGGTATTTTTACTTCCAGGTAAGCAAAAAAGGCCTTGTTTCACATAACGTTTTACAGAACAGTTGTCAACTTGACCACATTAAAAAAAATTATCATAATATCGTAACTCTAGTGGAGGTGAGATTTCTATTTGGATTTGGAGGAAGAATTGTCCTGAATTTTGTTCACTGATAGAAATGCTTTTTGTGTGATCAAATCAAGGTTTTTCTCCAACAGTGGACTGAGTAATGATTGCAAACTAATTACAGCATGCATATTGCACTTTGCTTTGCAGTAACAGCTTTCTACCAGCTGTTTCCTTTAGCAGTTGTTCATTTCAAGTAGGTACCAATGCAGTTGGAAGTGTGGGTTGCCAGAAAGCAATTTCAATTCTTTGCTTCAAATTGAAATCTGTATTTTTTTTTTTTTTGCATATTTTTTTTCTTAAGGGCCCTTAAAAATCTACATAGCTATCTAAGGCTAATTTTATAGCACCCTTTCTGGTCCCTTTTTCAGAAAAAAAAATCTTTTGAAGATTATACACAGAATGGTACAAAAATCTCAAGTTTAATTAAGATTTAGCAAAAATATCCTTTAACCACTACATTTGTTTCCCGCTTTATTCCCTCATAGCCTGCAACTCTTCTGAAGTACACTTTCAAGTAGAGATTCAATAGAGCCATTTAGAGTAGTCGTTACTGTAGATTAAATAACTATTCCCATCTGGCTCATGAAATACATAATCTGTATTCCTCTCTGGATAATAAATACAGTAAGTAACTACTTACCATTCCGTAGACCATCACTTTTGTCTGTTTCAGTGGATATTTCCTTATTATTTGTCAATAAGGTCTATTCATTAACTCTTCCTTTGCAAAGAAACATGACCTGGGAGCTTATTTTTATAGAGAAAGGCATTATTCTGGTTCTTCTGACCCCAGAAGGCTTTGGATATCTAATGTTGACTAGTCACAATGACTGGCATTTATTGAGCACTTACTATATGGTAGGCACAAAAGCATAGGGATAAAGCTAATGTTAAATGGTTTGTAACATTACCTCATGTAAATTTTTTCCAAAACCATTTGAGGGAGCATTATGATGCTTGTAGAATCTAGGAGATAAAGATTCAGAGTCCCATAGCTTGTAAGTGACTACCCAGAAATTCTAACCTAGATTTGTTTGACCTCAAGGGTCATGAGTCAAAAATGTCCCCCAGTTTTATCATGGCCTTGGAGGAACTAATGTGTACTGCAAACATCCACATGAAAACTGTAACACACGAAATGTATGATGACAAAACCTTTTTAACTGACAGAGTCTTTTGTTAAAGCATTCTTTGTTGTTACGGAAACTAAGAAGAAGCTCTGTATTCAAGAGCTGTGTTGGCTTAGGGTTAACAAATTTTTTCTCACCTTCATTCCTAAGCTAATGGATGCCATTGCTGCCTGTCCCTGCCATCTATTCTCAGTTAACCTTGGACCTCTTCTTGTTTTGCTGCTCATGTCAACTTCCTGGAGCTTGGAGATGAATAATCGCCTGTGATACACTATTGCCGTAGCCATGCTATCCCCAACTAGGCAAAAATGACTATGGTGATTGGGATCGCCTTCGGCTCTAGCAACTTTCATGCCGCTAACACAAATTACTTTCTGTAGAACAGGTTTTGTTAACTATCAGTGGAGGGAAGTAACTAGAGAAAATTATAATGTAGAAAAAATTCTAAATAGGACTAGCTCTAGATACCAAGAGAAAAGAAAAAACTCTGTGTCCTTATCTTGAGAATCTCACCATTTTCTTCTTATTCTTCCTCTTCCTCTTCTTCTTCCTTCTGGTCTTCCACCTCCATCTCCTCCTTCTTTTCTGACACTGAGACATACAGATATAGAAAGAGAAAGCACTGGCGTGGTCTCACATCTTCCCACATCGGAATAATCCATGTATTCAATAACTCACAGTAGCAAAAGTCCACAAATTTGAGTCACTTGGTCTAAAATAAAGATGTGAACAGGGTTGGATTTACACTCTAATTGCTGTTCCTGAAACATTTTCCATGAGCAGTAGGAAAAGATGTGTGCCTGCCCTCTTTCCTGTGTCATTTTAGTCTCCTGTAGGAAACACGTGGAGGGAACACACATACATATATACACTTCTCCAAAGGCCAAAAGCAATTCTCCAAGAAGGTAAAACTTAAATCTATCCTAAGGAACAGAAACAGTACTTGAAAATCATATTATCTACAAAGATTGCCCTTGCCACAGTGTCACCAGTGTTTTGCACTATTTTTCAGTTCATTTTTTCTCAGATACTACACCCACGCTACCAATTTCAATCTGATCAAATTCAACCATCACTCTTTTGATACCTAGTTTGAGTTGGGTACTAAGTTACTGAGTGTTTATTAATAAAACATGCCTATCCCTAAATATCTTAAAACTAGAATAGGTAGATAACCACATATAAGTTGCCAAAACACAGTGTGATGAGATGGATAATTACGTGCAAGAGTTTTTTCTTAGAGGAGTAAAAAATGATTTATGGAGGAGAGAATAGTGGCATCAGGCTTTAAATATCATATAAGATTTCAGTAGGCAGGGGAGATAGGACAGAGCACTCAAAGTAAATCTTGCTTCTCGTTCACATCTCATATTTAAAATCTCTGTTTTTTTTTTTTTGAGACAGAGTCTTACTGTGTTGCCCTCAGTAGAGTGCTGTGGTGGCATAGTTCACAGCAACCTCAGACTCTTGGGTTTAAGCAATTGTCTTGCCTCAGCCTGCCAAGTAGCTGGGACTATAGGCTCCTGCCACAATGCCCGGCTATTTTTTGGTCATAGTTGTCATTGTTGTTTGGCAGGCCCAGGCTGGGTTTGACCCCACCAGCTCCAGTGTATGTGGCTGGTGCCCTAGCCGCTGAGCTACAGCCACTGAGCCAAATATCTCAGTTTTTATTCACACGTCCAAACTTGATCCATTTCAAATATGACTTCTATATTGGAACTTTTTTCTTGTCACACTGGTTAATAAGTGACTTTACTATTCATTTGGAAATTATTCTGTCCTACCTATTCTCACAAATATTGTTTTCAGCAACATGAATGGTCTTCTAAAAGTTTGTGGAAAATATGTATTTTGGGAAGCTATGCATAGATTTAAATTTTTAGCATAAAATAACCTCATGCTAACTTATTATAATATATCTGAATAGGATGTAGTCTGAGAACTAAGAAAGGTAAGATATCAGTTTGAAAAGAATCCCTTTCAGAGCAACATGAGATTTGCTAAAATTTAAGCAACACCAAAGTTTATGGTGAAGCTTGGGTGGAAAATGGTGAAATCATTGATGCCCTCTACAAAAAGTTTATGGGGACAATGTCACAAAGAAATCAGCAGTCTACAAATAGCGAACTCATTTTAAGAAGGGATGAGGTGATGTTGAAGATGAAGCCCATAAGTCAGACCATCCATGTCAATTTCAAGGCAAAGATTTGTCTTGTTCATTTCCTAATTGAAGAGGACTGAAAACAGCAGAAACAGCAAACAACACCACAGATATATCAACTGGTTCACCTTACACAATTTTGACTAAAAGATTAAAGTTGAGAAAACTTTCAACTTGACCAGTACCAAAACTATTGCACCCCAATAAGCTGCAGACAAGAACAAACCTTTTAATGGAAATTTTAAAAAAGTGGGATCAAGATACTGAAGCATTTTTTCCCAAAGAACTGGAATAGGAAGTGAAACATGGCTTTACCAGTATGATCCTGAAAACAAAGCACAATCAAAGCTACGGCTACCAAGTGGTAGACATGGTCCAGTCAGAGCAAAAGGGAAGCAGTCAAGAGCAAAGGTGATGGCAATAGATTTTTGGGATATTTAAGACATTTTGCATGTTGACTTTCTGGTGGGTTAAAAAACAATAACATCTACTTAATGTGAGAGTATTTTGAGAAAGTGAGCCAAAGCTTTAGCAGAAAAACACTCAGGAAATTTTCACTGCAGAGTCTTTACTACTAAACTTCTGGTCATTCTTCTCATCAAACATGGGGTAATTTGTGAGAATTTCAATGGGAAATCATTAGGCATCCACTGTGCAGTCCTGATGTGGCTCCTTCTGACTTATTTTGTTTTCTAGTCTTAACAAGTATGTAAAGGCACCCATTTTTCTTTAGTTAATAACATAAAAAAGATTGCATTGACATGGTTAAGCTCCCAGGACCATCAGTTCTTTAGGAATGGACAGAATGGCTGGCATCATTACTTACAATAGTGTTTTGAACTTGATGGAGGCTGTGTTGAGAAATAAAATTTTTTTAAATTTTAATTCCATTTCCCATAAACTTTTTGACATTTTCTCTATAGCCATGGTTTACCCAAGATAGTGGATCATTATGTATATGTACACAGTCACATATATATTATAAACAGTCTTCTCTAGCTCACAGGCCCTGGCATGAGTATATATGGTAGACATTCAATCAGGGCATGTTGATTACAGTAAAGGCCAAGTTCCAGCTTGTCTCAGAGCTACACCCAGCACTGGAGAACTCTGAGGTTGGTGTCTTATTTGGAAAACATGCAAAATGAAAAATGGGCAGGTAGCATAAGACAAAGAAAAATACGCATGCCTCATGTGCGCTCATCATACGCCTTACTCTCAGGAATTTTGTAGGAATCTCTGACTTTTAGGTCTTGCATGTCTGTAAAGATAGATGCTGCGTTACTTCCTCTTCCCTAAAGAATTTGTGATGGGGTTTTAAGGGAGAACTGGGAGCAGTAGCAGAAGCTGAACCATAGGCCAAGAAACTAGTGGTAGGGACTGAATTATTAATATTTTCTAGGGTTGCCATAACATAGTGCCACTGGGTGGCATAAATGACAGAAATTCATTTCTCCACAATTTTGGAGGCTCAAGGTATGAGATCAAGGTACCAGCAGGCTTGGTTTCTTCTGTGGGCTTGGTCTGCAGATGGCTGCCTTTTTCCTGTGTCCTCACATGGTTTTTCTTGTGTGTATGTCTGTACCCTAATGTCCTCTTGTTATAAAGACACTAGTTATATTGGATTAGGGCTCAATTACATGGATTCATTTTTACATAGTGATCTCTTTAAAGACCCTGTGTCCAAACACAATCACATTCTAAAGTACTGGGAGTTATAAGTTCAATCTATAAATTTAATGGGACACAAATCAGTATTTAATAGGGACGAAGGGCCCTCCGAGTAGGAGTAGGGGATGAAAGCAGAGTGGCAGTGACCATGGTGGATTATCACAAGGACTTATTCAGGGCCAGAACTAAAGACTCATTGGGTTTACTGCAGCAACTGGGGACCAGCCAAAGAGATCTAAGCACAATATTAGTTGTCAAACCCAGAGAAATGAGGTTACCAATCTTGTCTTCAAGATTCTTATCTTTGTAATAAGTACAAGTCAATCAAGATGATGCCCTAACTCACCTTCTGGGTAAATAGATGGTGGGGCTGGGTGTATAAGTAGGTACTCCTGATCTTGATAGTAGGCATGGGGTACAGGAAATGGGAAGCCCCTGCACCAGCAGTTAAAGGTGTGAACAAAAGCATTAAGGTCATAGGCCTTAAGGGAAAGGGGAAGGTGTCCGGGTAATGAGCCAGTGCTTGGACCGGCAGACTGATTGTGTCAGTGTGAAGGCAGAGCCAGGGGAGATTCCCAGGCAGCAGGACAGCAGAAAGAAAGCTTTTCATAGGCTACGTGTGACCAGCCCGAAGGGAGCCCAGAGAATTACAAAAGCCACAGAGCTGCTTCAGAGGAGGTAGCAGGCAACTGCGTGGTCATATCACTAGTTGATTTCAAGGACTTAAGTCTCCTTTTCAGGGCCAAGAAATCTGCTTCCTGAGAAGATGATGGAGTTGATGATAGTTTGAGCTGGTAAAGATTATCAGGCCAGGTAACATCACCTAAGTTTAGAACTGGAAAGATTTGACTTTAGAGCAGTGATCCTCAAACTTGAGTATGCGACAGAGTCACCTGGAGGATAGGTACAACACACACTACTGGGCCTCACCCCAGAGTTTCTAATTCAGTAGGTCAGAAAGTGGGCATGAGAAGTGGCATTTCCAACTAGTCCTTAGGTATTGCTGATGCTGTTGGCCGAAGAATACACTTTGAGAACCACTGGTTCAGTTGTCTAATTTTCTATTCTGGATGTGCATTAGAATCACCTGGGAAGCGCAAAACCAAACCAAACCAAGCCCAGGTTACTAGACCAACTGAAGATACATTTCTAAGCATAGGATCATGACCTCAGAACTTTTCAAAGCCTCCCAGGTGATTCTAATAAAGCCATGCGTCTGCTGTTGAAAAGATTCCTTGGTTCATGTTTCATAGTGGGAAACTATTTGGACACAGACTAAAAGCACGTATTATGAAGTGAGAATACTACAAAGTTTGGTACGTTAGGCTGCCATGTAAAGTTGTCTGTGAGATGGAACCGCCACCAATTGCCAGTCCTATGCTTCGTGGCAATTAGTGGTAGAGAAAAAACCCGGGGCCATTGCCCAGCTTTGAAGAGTCCTGCAGTACGTGCCACTGAGAGCAAAATCATTACCAATTTTGGCAGCAGGGAAGTTATTTGCTTCTTAGCACTTACTCTACAATCACAGTGCGGCAAACCAAGAAATAAATACGGTTTAGTGATGTAGAGAGCAGTAAATAGCGCGCAAGGAGTGCGAATTGCTTTAATTTCCTCTGTGCTAGTCCCAGAGTCAGCAAATGTTCTCGAACCTCTTAAAGGGGGCAGAGGATTTGGGGGACCAGCTTTGGCTGCTGCTGGTTTTCAATTTGATTTTCCCTTATGGGTTGAGAAAAGCCCCCATAGAGTGGTATTCATGAAAAAGTTAAACGGAAAATTAATAGAACTTTAGGAATAGAATTTATTTTCTTGATGACCGAGGGTTGCACTCACTTTCGATAGTTTATGAGCTCCCTTCCCCTCCTGTTCCTTCTCCTGTCCCAAGAGAACCTTTTTGTCAGATCACTACTCTCTTCTCTTTGGCTACATCCGGTCCAGCTTGTTGGTTTCACTTCGCTTGTTAATTACATAGGTGTAGCCAGGATGTGAAATTCTGGCTCGGGAAGAGGAAAGATTACTTGATGACTTAAAGAAGGTGAGCTGAGAGATGGGGTATCTTTTCTCTGGATGTGGTCACAGCTCCACCGTCACCATCTTGGAGCTTTGAGGGGTAGACAAAAACATAATGGAAAGAGAATCCTGTTGAACGAGTGAATTAACTATCCCAGGTGAACCTCTCGTTACATGAGAGAATAAATGCCTTATTAAGTCAGTTGAATCAGGGTTTCTTATTCCTTGCATTTGAAGGCACATTTAGTTTTCTGAGTATATTGGTGGGAGTTAAGCCCAACCTCACGTCGCCAAGATAGAAAGATAATATATAGAAAAACCAATATATCATATTGCCATACTGCTTTACAATTCCTTATAGAAACTGTTCTTCAATTTAAAAATAACTTCCTGCCCTACATTTTACTTTTATTTTTCTTTCCTTTTAAGTTAATCTTAGCAATTATCTTGACAGATTTAAGGTAAAGTACTTCATTCATGTAACAAAGTTTGACTGACAGTTTTAATGTGGGGAAAAGGTTTAGATGTGACTTTAACATTAATAAGCTTTTAAGCTTTAAGTAGTGCAAGCCAAACACATGTTTAGAAAAACAGATCTCAAACCGTGAAAATCTCCCTAAGTATTACCAAGAAAAATTGTCTCCAAAATTAGTCTTAGTTGCCGTTAATTTTCACACTTTTCACATTTATTTCTAATAAACTTTTTTGGGGTGTTATTCATATACAGTAAGATGCACACATTGTTAAGTGTGCTGTTTAGATTTTGACAAGTGTATATATTCATGTAGACCCAAACACAGTTGCTCACCCTAGAAAATTCTCTTTTGCTCTTTTGGGATCAATCATTTCTCTTCATCCTCCCAGCCTTGCTTCTTACCAAGCAACCAGTAGGTCACTATAGATTAGCTGAGGGGCGGTGGGGAGGGTTTATGATGTAATATAATGAAACAGATAGTGCTGTTGTATCTGGCTGATTTCTCTCAGCGTATCATTACTGAGAGTCTTCCATGATATGGAGGGCATCCTTACATGGTTCTTTTTAATTGCTAACCAGAATTCTATTGTATAAACGTACCATAATGTGCTTACCCATTTACCTGTTGAAGGATATAGGTGGTTTATAGTAATTGACTATTATGGACAAACTGCTATACATTTATGTACAAGTTTTCTTGGACACATTTTTTTTTTTCTGAATCATCTTGTAAATCTACATTTAGCTTAGGAAGAAACTGCCAAACTGTTTTCCCAAGTAGTCCTTCCATTTTATATTCCAATCAGCAGAATGTGGGAATCTCGACCAACATTTAGTATGGTCACCTTTTTACTATCAGTCATTCCGATGAGTGAGATGTGATATCTCATCGTGGATTTAATTTATATTTCCCTGATGACCAATGATGTTATGTATCTTTTCATTGTTTATTTACCGTCACATATTGTGTTTCCAAAGTCTTTCTATCTCTTAATACTGACTTGTAACAATGTGATATTTTGGATACAAGTCCCTCTTCAAGTCTATGCATAGCGAATATTTTCTCCAGTGGATGGCTTCCTTCTGACCCATTTTCTTTTGAAACAGAATCTCACTATGTTGCCGTGGGTAAAGTGCTGTGGCGTCACAGCTCACACAACCTCAAACTCTTGGGTTTAAGCGATTCTCTTGCCTCAGCCTCCCAAGTAGCTGGGACTACAGGCGCCTGCCACAATGCCCAGCCGTTTTCTGTTGCAGTTGTCATTGTTGGTTAGCTGGCCCTGGTCAGGTTCGAACCCACCACCTTCGGTGTATATGGCTGGCGCTGCAACCACTGTGCTACGGGCACCGAGCCTGTATCCATTTTGTTAACAATGTTGTTTAAAGAGTGAGAGATTGAAATTTTGATGAAATCCAACTTATCAGTTTTTAAAATGGTAATTGGTGCCTTTTTCTACCCTGTCTAAGAAATCATTCCCTAATACAGAGTCATGAAGATTTTTTCCTAGAAGTTTTCTTCTAAGGGATTAATATCCAAAATATATAAAGAACCCTTACAATTCTATGGAGGAAAAATAAATAACCCACTTAAAAATGGGCTAAAAACCTGAACAGACATTTCTTCAAAGAAGATATAAAAAGAGTTATATAAAAAGATGTTCAGCATCACAAATCATCAGTGAAATGATTATGAGTTATCCCCCTGCACCATTAGATGGCTGTTCTCAAAAGGACAAGAGATGGAAAATATTGGTAATGATGTGGAGAAGAGAGCGCCTGTCTACACAGTGGGAATGTAGATTGATGCAGCCTTTAGGAAAATTGTATGGGGGTTCCTACAGAAATTAAAAATAGAACTACCACATGAGTATGCCCAAAAGAGACAGAATCACAACCTCATCAAAATATCTGCACTTTAATATTCATTGTGGTGTATTCACACTAGTTGAGATATGGAAGCAATTTAAAGTGTCCATTTCTGGATACATGGATAAAGAAAAAAAATTGTGGTAAATAGTTTGTCAATGGACTATTATTCACCCTTTAAAAAGAATGAGTGCCTGCCATTCAATGTAACATGGGGGGACCTGGAGGACCTTAAGTTAAGTGAAATAAGCCAGACACAGAAAGAAAAATCTTGCATCATCTCACTTCTATGTTACAGTCAATCCTTGTAAGTTTCAGTTGCATTCAGTTCCATTTTGAATGCAGGTGTAGCTTTCTCATTCAAGGGACAGGGTTTAGTTACCCTTAACACAGTTCCCACCAAAAGAGCTCAAGCCAGTGTCCAGACATGAGAACCCAGAGGCATCTCTTCCACCTAGCAGATTGGGCTCCCTGCTTTTTTCCTGCTTCCTTTAAAGGAACTATTTGAACATTGGCCCATGAACTTAGCATAATTCCCACCTTATTCCCCAACATACATAGTTAATTTGAGGGCTCTTCTCTCTTTCCTTGCTTGTGCTCCCTGAATGCTGGGTGTGTGTGTGTGTGTGTGCGTGCCTTCAGCCATGTGCTGTGCTCTCCAGGATCTCTAAGTACTACGGGCCCTTAAACTTTCACATTGTGGTTGTGTTATTGAAGTCATGTCCACAACTTGACCCCTGAGGGTGTGTCCATCTGGAAGGGACCCAGGCAGGTGCTCTTCTCTGGCTGCTGGTGGCTGTTGGGAAATGGGGAGATGTAGGTCAAGGGATACAAAGTTGCAGATAGGTAGGATAATGACATCTGGAGATCTACAGGTGCCGAGTGGAGAATTTACATCTTAACACTATTAATTTTTCTACTCCATGAACATGGTATATTTCTCCATTTACCTAAACTTCCTTTTTATCTCCTTCATCAATACTTTTTAAAATTTTAATATAGACATTTATATATCTTCCCTTAAATCCATGCCTAAATGTCTTGCGGCTTTTGATGCCATTGTAAAAATAGTTTTCAATTTTTTTGCTTATTTACAGATATGATTAATTTTTATATATTATTCATATATCTTACACCTTTGCTAAATTCATATTTAATATAAAATTGTCATACAAAAAGAATAGTTGAAATAAGACCATATTAAACATCCATGTACCCACCCCATGTAGAGGCTGTAATTAGCATTTTGCTACATTTTCTTTATCATATATACATCCATCTATTCTTTTATTTATCTTATATTTTTATATTTTATTTTATTTTATTGTTTTTGAGGTAGAGCCTCAAGCTGTCACCCTGGATAGAGTGCTGTGGCATCACAGCTCACAGCAACCTCCAATTCCTGGGCTCAAGCAAGTCTCGTGCCTCAGCCTCCCAAGTAGCTGGGACTACAGGTACCCACCACAACACCCGGCCATTTTTTGGTTATAGCCGTCATTGTTTGGCGGGCCCGGGCTGAATTTGAACCCTCCAGCTCAGGTATACATGGCTGGCACCTTAGCTCGTTGAGCCACAGGCGCCGAGCCAATATTTTTATATTTTAAAGTAAGTTGCAGACATCAATACAAATCATCCCAAACACTTCAGCATGTATATTATTAACTGGAATTCACTTATCCTTTATATGCACACAGACTTTATGAATACTGTTTGTGTATATATGTATATATAGAAATAATTTTTATTTACATATATTTACACATATATGTATATATATACATAAATTTTTTTTTTAAGTAAAATCTACCCAAAGAGAAATGTATAAATCTTAAGTGTACCGTGTGATACTTTTTGGCAAATGCATGATACCTATGTTCTCTCAAATCTTTTCCAAGTCAATCTCTGCTCTCACACATGCAGAAGCAACTGCTGTTCTGACTTCAACAACAAAAAAAGCTCAACATTCATTTATCCTATTGTAGAATTTATACAAATGCAATTGTGTATAATGTACTCTTTTGGGGAAATTTTCTTTCAATCAGCATGATGTTCTTGAGTTTCACTCATGTTGTTGCATGTATGTTTTTTTAAAAAATTGCTGATAGTATTTCATTTTATGTAAACACTTCTATTGTTTACAATTTTTCGTACCACGAGTAAAATTATTAGCATTCTTGCACTTTTTTTTTTGTGAAACATATTTTCATTTTCCTTGCATAAATACCCAAGAGTAGAATTACTGAAATAGGCCTATTTGACTATGTGAGAAACAGCCAGGCCCATTTTCCAAAACGGTTTTAGCATTCTACACTTTCACCAACAATGTATGGAATTTGAGGTTGTATTACATCCTTGCTAACATTTGGTGCTGTCAGTCTAATTTTAGCCATCCCAGTGGGTGTGTAGTGGTATCTCATTGTGGTTTTAATTTTCATTTCCGTAGTGACTAATGGTATTGAGTTCTTTTTCATGTGCTTTTTTTCTTTGAGAATTGTCTAAGTTTTTGCTGATTAAAAAAATGGTTATGTTTTTGTCATTGAATTGTATACATTCTTTATATTCTCTGGACACTCATTCTTTGCCAGAGACGTGTTCTGTCAATATTTCATCTCAGTTTTTGGCTTGCCTATTGTTTTATTAATGGCACATTTTTGATGAGCAGAATTTAAAATTTTTTGATGAAGTCTAATTTATTGATTTTTTTCTTCTGTAGTCATTGTTATTTGTGTTTACTCTAAAGTATCTTTCCCATATCCCAAATCATAAAAATATTCTTCTAAAATTTTCTTCTGGAAGCTACTATCTTTAGATTTTAAATTTAGGACTATGATTTATCCCTAATTTTTTTTTTAACATAACATGAAGTAGGGGTAAGTTTTTTCTTTTCTTTTTTCCATGTAAATGTACATTTATTATAACAACATTTATTGGAAGTCTTTTACTTCCCCATTGAATTGCTTTTGGTACCTTTGTCAAAAGTCAATTGCTTATGTAATTGCGAGTTTACTCAGAGCTCTATTTTCTTTTAGGTTGATGTATTTATTTTTATGCCTTTACTATACTCTCTTAATCACTGTAAATTTGTAATAAGTCCTACTGTCTAGTAGTTTAAGTCCTCTATTATTTAAAGATTTTTTTTGTACATCTAGATCTTTACCATTTCTCCTATTAATGAACACTTGTGTTGTTTACAATGGAGAAATGGTAAAGATATGAATATTAGAATCAGCTTTTCAATTTCTAAAAAAAAGATTGATGAGACTATGAATGAAATTTCTTTGACTATGTAGATCAACTTGGAAAGAATTGTGATCTTAACATTGTATCTTCCAATTCTTAAAAGGGGCATGTCTCTTTACCTATGTGGGTTGCTTTTAATTTATCTCACCAGTATTTTGCAACTTTTGTTGCAACTTTTGTCTTTGCAACTTTTGTCAAATTTATTTCTAAGTACTTTATGTTTTTGATACCATGATATATGATTTTAATAATTTTGCTTTCAAATTGATTGTAGCTTGCATGTAGTGATATAATTGATTTTTGTATTTTAGGCCTTGTGTCATGCAAACTTACTTAATTTACTTACTAATTCTACTAGGTTATTTTGTAGATTCCTTAGGATTTTCTTCATAGACATTATGTCATTTGCCAATAAAGTTTTACTTATTGTGTTCCAGCCTGTGTGCTTTTAATTTATTTCTCTCATCTTAATTGCACTGGCTAGAATGCAACACAATATTGAATAGAAATGGTAAAAATGGGCATAGCTTTTTCCTGATATTAGGAAAAATTTGTTCAACCTTTCACCAATAGTTTTTGTATTAGCTATACTTTTGGTTTGTTTGTTTTCGTATTGTAGAGGCACCTTTGCCAAGTTGAGGAAGTTTTCTTTTGTTACTATGGTGAGTTTTTATCATGAAACGTTGAATTTTTTCAATCTGCAAAAATGTCAATGTCTAAACTTATAACAATACAAACTGTTTTGATTATTGTAGTTTTGTCGTGAGTTTTATAATTGGGTAAGTTTAACTCCTCTAACGTTCTTTTTCAAAATTGTTTTGGTTATTCAGTATCTTTTGAAATTTTATATAGATTTTAGGATGAGTTTTGCTCTATTTCTGTAAAAAAAAGTTTCTGTTGAGATTTTGTAGGGATTGCACTGAATTTTTAGATCACTTTGCGGGGGTATTGTCATCTCAATATTAAGTCTTCTAATCCATGATCAGAAGATGCCTTTCGATTTATTTAGGTCTCCCTTAACTTTTTTCAGGAATATTTTATAGATGTCAGTGTACATTCTTAAGATTTTATTCTTTTTTTGATGCTATTTTAAAGGTAACTGTTTTCTTTTTCTTTTTTTTTTTTTTTGAGACAGAGCCTCGAGCTGTTCCCTTAGGTAGAGTGCCGTGGCATCACAGCTCACAGAAACCTCCAACTCCTGGGCTCAAACAATTCTCTTACCTCCACCTCCCAAGTAGCTGGGACAACAGGCGCCCACCGCAATGCCCAGCCATTTTTTGGTTGTAGCTGTCATTGTTGTTTGGTGGGCCTGGGCTGGATTTGAACCTGCCAGCTCTGGTGTATGTGGCTGGCGCCTTAGCTGCTTGAGCTACAGGCGCTGAGCCAAGGTAACTGTTTTCTTAATTTTCCTTTCATATTGTTCATGGCAAGTGGATAGAAACAAAACTGATTATTGTGAATTGATTTTGAATCTAGGAATTTTGCTGAATTTGTTTATCAGCTCTATTAGATTTTTTTCTGCATACAAGATTGTGTCATTTACAAAGAAAAATAACTAGAAATGGAAGGGAACTTTCTTAATGTGATAAAGGCCATGTATTAAAACATACACACACACAAACACACACACGGAATAAACATCATAGTCAATGGCAAAAGCTGATAACTTTTCCCTTGGTCAGGAACAAAACCAGGAAGAAGTACTTCAGTTTTTACCCCTTGTGTTTAACATAGTGTAGAAATTCTAGCCAGGGCAGGTGGGCAGAAAAAGAAATAAAAGTTATTCAAACTGGTAAAGAAGATGTGATTGATTGGCTTTAAGTCTATCATCTTGTATATTTCCCAATCATCTCTTGTCACTTTTGTTCTTCTGTTGCTTCTTTTATGTTTTCTTTGGGGTTGAATCACATAATTTTAGTATTCTATTTTATCTATTGGCTTTTAGCTATATTTGAAGTTTGTTTCTCCAGGTCAAACAATAGATGTGCTAACATATCAAAGTCAGAGTAGTATTCATAAGTTATTTTGGATTATTCTAGAATATCACATAAATGGGATAATGTAACATGGATTTGCGTGTATGTATTCAGATGCTTTCACTTAGCAGAATATTTTAAATATACATCTATGTTATTGCATGTAGAATTATTTCACTTTTAAAAATTTCTGAATAATTGTCCATTGTATAAATATATCACAGTTTCTTTATTTTATTATCTAGTCTATCTATTGATGGACACCTAGAATGTTTTTAGGGCTTTGCTATCATGTATAAAGCTGCTACAAACATTTTCAGACTAGGCTTTTTGTGGACATGTATTTTAAATTCCTTTGGATCAATACATTGGAATAAAATTTCTAGGATATAGGGTGGATGTATGTTTAATTTTTTTAATCAAATATTTTATTTTAAGATAATTGTACATTAAAATTTAGTTTGAAAAAATACAGAGAGATTTTATGTACTCTTTGTCTAGTTTTCCCCAAGCATAATGTCCTGCTAAACAATAGTAAAACATTACAACCAGGATATGGGCTTTGATATAGTTAGGGTATCAAACAGCCTGTTCACAACAAAGAGTTCTCATGTTTCTCATTTACTATGGCATCCACTCTCCTCCTTCCTATTCAGCCCTTGCTCCTAACCCTGACAACACCCAGTTTGTTCGCCTTTCCTATAATTTTATAATTTAAATAGCATTACATAAATTGAATTATATAATATATAACATTTTGGTATAGGCTTTCTTCACTCAGCATCATTTTCTAGCAACTCATCCAAGTTGTTACATCTATCAATAGTTGTTTCCTTTTAATTGTTGAGTAGTTATCCATATGTTTAATTTTAAAGAAACTACAAAATAGTTTTCTAACATGGTGGTACCAGTCTACATTTTCACCATCAATTTACTTCTTATCTTTAAATTTAGTTACTTCAGTGAGATTACTTATGTGCTCACTCATTAAACCAATATTTTTTCTTCAGTTGTTTGAATACATTATCTTTCAGTTCTTAGAACATATCTATAACAGCTATTTTAATATGTTTATCTGCTACACCATTATCTAGGCCTTGTTAGGTTTGGTTGCATTGACTATATTCCCTTTCTCGATTATGACTCACCTTTTCCTGTGTCTTTGCATATCTAGTAATTTTCATTGTATTTTGGGCATTGCATATGGTATCTGTTATCATCCTCTGAAAAGTGATGACTTGTGTTCTAGTATCAACTTCAATTACTGGCTAATCCTTTCATGTTGTTAAGCTTTCATTATATTTTCTTAGGATTGACCTTAGAAAATCCCCCAAATGCTTCCCAAGCCTGTTTTACATGATGGAACTTTGTCAGCTCTGTGAATCCTGTCAGGACTTGGTTTTATCCTGTTGTGGAGGGATCAAAAGTAAGACTTTCTATAGTATATGGTCTTTACACTTATGGTACAGACTTTCTGATGTTTTGACTGGTTGTCATATAAAATAACCTGGTATTGAAGAAATTTCCACTCTCTAGCTGCATAAATAATTCAACTTCACCAGAACTGCTCAGCTTTTAGTGCGTCTGTTATTCTATCACTTACAGTAACTGCTGTCTTAGAAGTCTCCGATAGTCTCACCTGATGTCTTTGGACAAGAACTTGTAGGACAAACACATTCAGGCTTCTGGAGCTCTCACTAAGCCCATTTCCATCCTCTCCCGTGTCTTGTCTGACACACTTCAGTCACACCACTTCCTCTAAACTCTTATCTTTGCCTCCTTACTTCACTGGGACCACCATCTTTATCCTGGATTCTAGCTCTTTATACCAATAATGAGAATTGTCCCTCAGCAAAGGATTCATTTCATTGAGGAATTCCCCTTGTGAGTTACCCAATGCTCAAGAATCATAATCTTGCATTGCTTATTTTCCAAAGTCTGAAATATATGTTCACTTTTGTGAACTGAACTGATGTAATGTGGGGGGCTAGTCTGCTACCAGCTCCTCAGTCATGGCTTTAAGTGAAAGCTCAGAGTTCACATTTCTAACCACTTGTTTCATATATTAAGTGGTCCATTTGATTTATATAAATGCTTATCTATTTGGGGGATTAGAGCATAAATTATAGGCTAAAGAATAAAGCTTACGCATGTAATTTGAATTATATACTTTTTGGAATTTTAGAGTTAAAAGGAATGCAATTATTGATTTTAACTTTCTCCTATAATGAATAAATAACCAGGCCCAGAGATATTATGTGATTTACTCAAGGTGGCACAGGTTGTTAGTAATTTAAAGCACCTGCTCACAGAGGCAGTAAATACTATAAAACTGTAGCATGGTAATGAGTGAAGGGTGGCTTATCTTTGCATTATATATGAAAAATAAAAGGATTCCAATGCTAAGCATTTTAAGAGTGTAAAGATTGCAAAAGGAATGCTTAGCCTGGCTAAACTGCTTTCAAGTTTCCAAAATCCCTTTAGTCACACTCTTTTACATAAAGCATCAAATGTGCTAATTAAGCAAGATTCAGATCTACTAACAAAAAGGTCCCTTCTAGGCAAAATTATAAGTAATAAAATAAAGTTCTTCAAATAATTCTGCTTTTGTCCACCACTTAACCTTCAAGGAAGAGTAAATACTATCATTTTAACACCTTCTGAATTTGACATAAAATAAAATCTATATGATTACATAAATTGGTACTTAGATTTTTAGTTATCAACATTAAAGATGCTGTTTAAAATTTACTTATCAGTTTAATTAAGTCCCATTTGTTAATTTTTGTTGTTGAAATTGCCACAGAAGTCCTCTTCATAAAATATTTCCCTAGACTGGCATCTTCAAGAATTTTTCCCACACTTTCTTCTGGGATTTTGATCACTTCCTACCTTAGATTTAAATCTTTTATGCATTGTGAATCACTTTTTGTAAGTATTGAAAGATGTGGGTCCAGTTTTAGTCTTTCACATGTGCTTACCTAGTTCTTCCAGCACCATTTGTTGCATAGGGATTCTTTTCCCCACTGTATGCTTTTGTTTGGTTTGATAAAGATCAGATGACTATAAGAGACTGGTTTTATCTCTTGCTTTTCTATTTGGTTTCAGATGTCTATGGTTCTATTTTTGTGTCAATACCATGCTGTTTTGATCACTGTGGACTTGCAATGTAGCCTAAAGTTCCAAAGTTCTAAACTAGTACATATGTCTAAATCTCAAGTTTTTGATTTTTATTTTAGTGCTTCTTCTATTAAACTGCTTTGTATATGATTGCTTAGTGTATCAATAGGTCCTATCTTTAAATATGCTTTTGTCAGAGTGGTATGTATTATGGAATATAAGTGCACTGCAGCACAATGCAAAAGGAAAAGAAGAGTGTGAATTTGAAAATTCTCTTAAAAAATCACTCACAAACTGCTAATGTAATTTTTAAACCCAAGAGAAATTAAGAACAACTGCAAGTCAATAACATTTTAAAAATATCCATTGTATGTAGAAGACTAGATGTTCTTTTAGAAATTAAAAATCTAATAAAGAGAGAGAAGATGGCAAAAATAACCAATTAGAATATGCAAAGGAAAATAAACCTTATCTGACAATAATAAAACATTCTAAAGCTAGAAATTAGGAAATGGTAATTCCTTTGTGAAGAAGGCAATTTTACTGAAAGATATTAAAAAAGAAAAAGAAAAGGAACAAATGTTCTTAGATGGGAAAGCTCAGTATTGTCCCCAGTACGAGTTCCCCACAATCAATTTTTAGGTTCAGTACAACTTAACATGGACTTAATTCACAATGGAATTATTTCTTGGACTTTGACATTATCCAGAATTTAAAGGCTTATTACATTGGCCAAAATAAAAAGAAATGATAATTCTTGAAGAGGTAAAATAATATTTGATTTGACAAATGACTAAACTTTTTAAATTCTTAAGAGTCTTTGAAAATATTAATGGAAAAAACCCATGAGTAATCCGTATAAAAATTGACAAACATGTTTAAACAATTTATAAAGTGGCTAATAAAAGTATTAAAAAATCTTTCTCTTCATAATCTAAAATAGAAAAAAATCACATAATAACATAACTTAGATTTTTAAATGCCAATTTGGTAAAGGTGAAAGCTAACAACAAATGTTGACAAAGTTTGAGGAAAATAAGTACTTTTGTTGTCTCTGAAGAAGTATACTTGACTTTGACAACATGACAATAGACCAGCATATTCCCTTTGACCCAGTAATTCATCTTGGGAATTTATGTTAAGGAAACAGAGATACTCCCAAAGATTTCAGTACAATAGGTGCTCACAATAGATTTACTTATGATAACGAGGAAACTTTAAAATTAAGATCTGACATATTCTTATCTGGGATATATTTATATGTGAAGATTTTAGACAGTCTTTACAATCATTTGAAAATATTTCATGGGATAGCAAAGGTTTCTTTTAAAGTTCATTCAATGCTATTAATTTTATTTAAAAATATAAAAGCTAATACATATAAGCTCCAAAGAAGTACATAAAAATGCTAACTAGGCTGCTTCTAAGGGGCATGTTTATGAATTTCTTTTTTCAAATTGTTTTCAAGGACATATATCACTTTTGTAATCATTAATTTTTACATGGAAAGATGAGTGAATTGATAAAGATGTGAATCTGTAACACAAATAATAGGGCCATGAAAATCTAGACACCTTACTGTGACAGTAGAGGTAAACATTTTTAGAGGGTTTCAGTACAGCAGAATTGTGGCGTGTAAAGATTCTTAAGTAGGGTGTGATTTTGTCCTCAGGGGATATTTATCAATGTCTGGGAACATTTTTGGTTGTTATAACTGGTGCTAGGGGTAGTTGCTACTGGCATGGATTGAGTAGAGACCAGGGATACTGGTAAACATCCTACAATGCCCAAGTCAAGAACTTTTGCAGCCCCAAATGTCATAGATTTAAGATGGAGAGACCCTTATCTAGTGGAAGGATTGTTAAGTTAGGTAGGATTCTGAGAACTGCCTCTTGAGAGGCCTTGGGAAAATCACTTGCAATCCTGTGTCTCAGTTCTCTCAACCATGAAATGGGGCTAACAAAATCCTTAAAGGGGTTAGTTGACTGAAAATGAGATGGTGAGACTAAGTGGAAATGGCAGAGTGGTGAAAGTGTTTTAGAAGTAAATCCTACTTGAAATAAGGAGTAATTACTAGAATTGTCTACTTCTCTTTGCTTTGAAGCAGGCTTACAAGGATTTAAGTGTTGATAAAGGTTTTGATTAAGTGTTGTATAAAATAATCTGACTCTGATTCTAATATACCTCCTGTTCCACGTACCTGGTATTGAACACGTGAAAGAAGAACTTGCTGCAGCCCAGTAAAAATGGTTATTAAAAAGTGAAGGCAAATTTCAAGCACAAATTGCCCTATCCTAGTCACTATCAACTTAGAGTATTTTGAAATCACAGAAAGAAAATTTCTTTCCAACTTAGATATACAGATTTCAATTTTCTTGTGCTTTTTATTGTAAAAATCATAAGCTCTTTTTGAAACTAAAAACATTCGTCATTTTAAAATAGGGAGCTGCTAAATTTTTTTGAAAAAGGAATTTGGTGGTTGTTATTTAGAAGATCTGGAGCCAAATTTTTAGCTTATGATGCTTTATGCATTCACTCGTTCCACCTCCTAAGTTCTTTATTCTTCATTTTTAAAGTTAGGGTAATAATGTTTGCTTCCTGGTCATCAGTATTAAATCCAATAACACAGATAGGATATGTAGGACAGTCCCTGCTACGGAATGTTAGCTTTCAGTGGCTTTCCATTGTCATTAGAGTCAGAACCAGTCTTTAAGGCCGCCCTCAATAATCTGGTCTCTTTTACCTTCCTTTCCTTCAAGGGCCAAGCTTTCCTTCCTCCCGGCAAATTCCTACTCATTCTTAAGCATTACCTAATGGACATGTCCCCCAAGGAGATCTTCGCCCCCCTCCTGAGTAGGTCAGGCTCCTGCCATTTGCCATCGTAGCATCATGAACTTCCCAGCATGCATTCCCTTCATAATCAATTATGTGTTCAATTTCTAACTTCTCTTTCTGAAAATAAGCTACGGTAGAGAAAGGGAGGGAGTGGAATCGTAGCTATCTTATTCATGCCTGTATATTCAGTTCTCGGTATGCCTAGGGCAAAATAAGTGCTCAGTGACTACTGAGTTGAATGAAGCAATGCAAGATTATAACCCTATGAAAGCCATGACTAAGTGCTGGCCTCCTGTAGTAAAATGATAATTTGACACAGTTCTGTGGCACCTGTACCAATGGCGGCATGGGAGCTGATATTGGAGAGTATATTGGAAGTTGCTTATGCTGTCAGAGCAGTGCCTACAGCCAGAGGGCAGGGTGAGGTGAGATGAAGAAAGAGAGACACCTCCCAGGGCTCACACTCCCCAAGGCTCTGCCTTACTCACACGGTTTTATGCTGGCAAAATTCATGTCCCATAACATCCTGTGGCTGACAGAGCACCCCTTGCCGGGGCACCTTGTGAACCCATTTTCCATCATTTGGAAACATTATCATATTTTTTGATATCATCATACAAATATGTTCTGGAGATCTTTTCATTTAGTTTCTCAAAATAAGATTTTTTTGAAGCCAAGTTACCTAAACCATTTTGGTTAGAAATTAATATTGAGTATCTAATCTATCGGAAAAGGTGGTTAAATATCTTTTCCCCTTTTCAAATACATGCTTATATGATTTGGGGTTCTTAGTGCTAGCTATTATCAAAACTACAAAAAAGAACTAGATTGTTTATGAAGAATTCACCTTCATCTTAAACCACATAACGCAGAGCCAAATAATTCTATTCAAGTATTCAAATCTGGACTCTCTTTATCAACTGTATAACCTGGGGCAAGGAACATAACCTCTTGAAGTGGAAATTTCTCAATTTATAAAAGGAAGAATAATAATTTCATTGTGAGTTTAGGTGAGATAGTGTATGTAAAGTATAGACAATCTTAGTTATGATTACTATTAATAATTATGGATTGAATTGTGTTTTTCCAAACGATATGTTGAAATCCTAACCTCTGGTAACTCAGAATGCCACATTTTTATAAACAGGGCCATTGTAGATATAATTGGTTGAGATCTTCCTGGAATAAGGTGTGACCCTTAATCTACTCTGACTGGGGTTCTTATAAAAAAGAAGATGGTGTAAGGACAGGCATGGAGGGAGAGGGCCACGTGGTGACAGAGGCAGCGATTGGTGTGATGTAGCTGATTGGGAAGCCAAGGAGCCCCAGGGATTGTTGGCTGTCGCCAAGACCAGAAGAGGCAAGAAAAAATTCTACCAGAGTTTCAGAGGGACCATAGCTCTGCTGCTACCTTGATTTCAGACTTTTAGCTTCCAGAAGTCTGACAGAGTAAGTTTCCATTGTTTTAAGCCACCTAGTTTGTACAACCCTGGGTAACTAATACAGTGATGCTGAAACTGTGGAGTTCATCCAACAGAGATTACGGAATCCAGATTCCTCCCCTCTCCTCTCTTCTCTGCTCAATCCCCTAAAACCTTCTTAGTCTTCCAGGGTCTTCTTTGTTTTATTTATTTATTTTCTGATATCTTTTCTTGTTTAGAATAGTATGTTAAAAAAAAATTGGCTTAGAAATACCGGTTTAAAAAAAAAAACAACCATTACGCAAAGCAAAAAACCCAACCAAACAACACACAGGACAGAAACAAGACTTGACCATGTGAGAGGTTAAAAAAAAAAAAAATTTTGCTACGCCCGCCTGAAGGTATGAGGAAAGAACAGATGAGTGAATAACATGAAGATGAAAAGAAGTTGGACTTGAAAACCATTATTTAGATGAGTACACAAATGAAACCTTTCTTTGCCCAATTCCAGCAACCCTATGTTTAGGGAGGGAATTTTTATATTATAACTTCCACATGCTGAGTATAGTATAAAAGCTAAATTTCTTCTCATTTGTTTTTGAAGATAAGTTTCTAAATTTTGTTCACTTGTGCATTTTGGAGACATTTAGGTTAGTTTTTGCAGGATAATTCTTAACTCTTTTATGAATGAACATATCAGGATAGAAAGGTTCTTTTGTGTATGTCCCCAGGAAGAGCCTCAGAGGGGAAAAGAGGGCGGGGTGGGGGTGAGGGGCCCTCAAGCAAATGGTTCACATCTGATGCTTGTGTGGTCCTCAAGTCCTGGTGAGTTCCCAAAGCTAGAGTGTAGTAGTGTCAGCCTGGCTCACAGGACCCTCAAACTCCTAGGTTCAAGAGATCCTCCTGCCTCAGGCCCCCAAGTAACTGGGACTATAGACACACACAAGACACCCAACTAACTTTTTTATTTTTAGTAGTGACAAGAGTCTCACTCTTGCTCAGGCTGACCTTGAATTCCCAAGCTCCCGTGGCCTCCTGGAGTGCTAGGATTATAGGTGTGAGCCACGGCTCCCACCAATTTGGATACTTTTTGTGTGTCTTTGAACCACTGGAGGATTTAGTTTTAAGAAGATGAGCTGTAGAGATACGCAGACTAGATAAAATACCAGGTGTATATATATATGTGTGTGTGTGTGTGTGTGTGTGTGTGTCTTTAAATTGTATTATCCTGGTTGTGTTGATGTATAAACCAATCATAATCCCAATTTACTAAAAAATGCTGGTTTGGTTTCCTTCTTTCTTTTGTGTTTTTTTCTTCCTTTGACCCTCTCTCTTTCCTTTATTTTTCTGGTAATAGTGGAAGAGGGGAGGTGTGAGGTTAGAAAGGAGAAGGCAGGGCCTGCAAACAAAATGAATGACTCCAACACTTTATCATAGTTAAAGCAAGCACCATTTGGAGGTATGGGAAAACATGCTACAGTTCTTTAATGTAAATATCTGTAAGTGCATTGCCTATCATTTTTTAGGATTACAGCATAAATCGTCTTACGGTGCAGTAAGAAAATTTGCTTATCATCTTGAGGTATACCTTGAGGTAGCTTCTGCAAAATCAAATATGTGGGCAGATCTAGGAATTAAAGAAAACCCCAAACTAATACTATGCCCCTATATCGAAATCTTAATACATAGATGGATGTAATAAACAAGTTTTCCTTAATTTCTAGAACAGGTATATTCTTGAAAACTTTATTATTCTTTTAGCAAGCACTTAAATGACACTTCCTATGTGTCAGACATTGTTTTAAGGGCTTTACAAAGGTTTACTTATTTAAGTAAGAGTTGTGTGAGTTAGGGAGGCATTATTCCTACTATCCCTGTTTTAACATAAGAAAACTGAGGAAAGAAGAGGTTAAGTAATTTTTCCAGGGTCACAGCCAGTGATGGACTTGAACCCAGGCCCTACAAATCACATATTTTTTGATAGTCTAACTTTTTATTTGAGGAAATCCCATTTTAAATTTGAAACACAAAAGACCATTTGAAGTGGATTTTTGTACATCAAATTTATCTTATATGAAAAGTTCTTTTCCATAATCTGTTTTCCTTAAAATAAGATCTCTACATAATTTCAGATGTTGTCTTTGTGATAGATACAAAATACAAACATACAGAATTTTTCCCTTTGAGGAAAAATATAATTTTGGTAATCATGTCCTATAGACTCCCACTGCCATAAAATTTCATAGCTTTATATCCGAAGCTTATATTTGAAAATACTAAAATTTCTATAAACTTGTACAAATATAAAAAAATGAAAAATTCGAAAATTCTTTTGTGTTTCTATGGTTCATTTCAATCAAACAATACGTGATATTAAGAAGTGCCAGCTCTTGGTCTGGCCCTTTCTTTACGAAGCCAGCCCGCCTTATCCATGGTTCTTATTTTTTTTCCTTCCCACTCCCGGGTTATGTCCCAGTGGAATAAGGGAGTCAGCATGGAAGCTTGCCATACAGCACCAGGAAGCAATGTCACACACACCCAGCAGTGGTGATCAGGCCACCAACGACGAGGTGACTTTCCATTTATGACTTGATAAGGATGAGCAGTATGCTTGTGTACGGACAGTGCGTGTTGTAACATACAAAGTGAGAGCTCAGTTTTGAACCCAAGGCAGTTTTGATTGGTTTGTAGTGCAAAAATCTGAACAGTTACACTTGCAGCCGGATGACAGAGAGATGATACACATCTAGTCATATTTATATGTGAAAAAAACCTTGTCTGGGGAATTTTTTTTAAAAAAATTGCCAGAGTTTCCCTACAGTTTCTAGGTGTTTTCTTTTTTTATGAAACACGCACAGATGCTTTTCTGTTGCTCTTGGACAAAAAGCATATGCGATGAGAACGTGAATGCCTTGATGTCAGTGCACATGCTATTTTAATGACTGGAAGTTTAGTAGAATGGCTGAGAATTTGTTTGGTGCCGAAAATCCTTAGTTGTAAAGTGAAGAGGGGTCACACTCTGGGCTGGAGGGATTGATATTGTATATCCAGACTCAAATTAAAAAACAAGAATATTACCTGCCCTTTATACCCTCTCCTCCACCTTGAATAAACAACATCCTATAGCCACAATGTCCTTATCTCCACCCATGGGAGTGTGGGAGTTAGATGACTCAGGTCATCAAAAAGAAAACACAGCATCTTCGAGAACAAGCTGTTTCTTTCAGTTGGAACAACAAGACAGTCGCAAACAAGAATACAAAATAATAGCAAAGGTAATTACATGAGCATATGACCTCAACCCCATTGTGATGTTCCTTTAGGGCTTTCTGGGAAGGTCTCAAGAGCAAATTTGCCTGACCAGCTGTGTGATGTTCTCTGGAACCCCAAGTCTGTTCCCATCCTCTCTTCAGAAGTGCACCCCCATTGGAAGGGGAACAATTAAGAGAGGGCATCATCTCCAACAACGACCCAGTTTTCACTACAGATTTTGAAGCCATGTAACCCAATGTGATAAGCCCTGATATGTGAGTATGAAGAGAGAGCCATTGGATTTTTGAGAGGATGGTTTCACGGTTTCAGCAACTCTGTAAAGGACACGGAGCAAATTAATGCATGCACAAGTGTCCCTTCATCACCTTTCTTGCCGGGGTGACTGGTAGTGAGCACGTCAGAGGTGAGGGCCCTGTGTTGACAGAGTCTGCACAAGCTTCAGCTGCCATGTCAGCCGCAGGCACCCTAGATGACAATTAGGAAAAAGGACAAATGACTGCGGGAAAAGGTGTCCTTAAAGTAGTGAGCGGCAGAGTAAACAAGCAAAGGGATAGAAAAGAATCAATCACTCAATCGCCACCGATAGCCCGCGCTGTCTGGGGGATACTATCTGTGGGATGCAGCTGTGGGAAGGCCATCTCAAACCCTGCTTCAGAGTCCCAGCAGTCTTAGGAAAAATCATTTCACCTCCTTTTTGCCTCCAGTTCCATTAATAACAGCTCATCACTATTGAGCACGTACTGTATCCTGGGCATTGTTTGATTTTAACAATAACCAGAGAAAGTAGAGGTTCTTGTTTAGTCCAGTAGTACATATGGGGAAACTGAGTCACTGAGCAGTTTGCCTACCTTACCCAAAGCTGGGATTCCTATCTGGAAGGTTCGGTTCATGTGCATAGCACTAAGTTTTATTGTCCACCGGGCTCTAAAAGACTGAGTGAAGCTTCACAAAATGAGTGAGACGAATTTGGTATTGAATGTTTACAGTAATGGTCAGAGTTCTTGCTTCTAAAAGCTAAACCATGTTGCAATTATGGTATGGGAAAGGAAGGTTAATTTCCTCAAGGTCTTCTAACTGAAAGCATGGTCTCGATGCATTTCAATCTGTTAGAGGAAGTGACCTAAGGTATCCTTAATACCATCTGAAAAATCACGAGTCAGAGATTCGTCCCGACCAAACACTGCTCATCTCAAGCTGGCAAGTGCCCAGAAAGGCTTCAATCTATTCTCTCCAGGCTAGAAGCGAATGGAGCCAGCCCTCCAACCACCCCGGAGAACACTAAAGCTTCGAGACTAGGTATGACACCAGCGCACACCTGCATGTCATCAGCGAAGTCATTAAGTGAGCAGACAAGAACAGCCTGCATCATGCCTGCTTATTGTCAGCACTGAAGAGGTATTGACAGTGTTGAGACAAGCTGTCACTGGAGGAAGCTGAGACCGAATCAACAACCAGCAGAACATCCACCCCAATGGAACCCATTCCTTGAGGTGCTGTATCAAAACAAAATGTCTAAAGGGCCTGTGTGCCTCTCTACCTTGCCTGCTCAGACACAAAGGATATGGGTTATAGGAACAGCGGATAAAATATTGCATTCCTGCATGGATATAGCCATGACTACTGAACTGAGTTAAAACCCAGAATGTAAGTGGTTCAGTCTCTATTTCTCCAAGGTAATACTTGAATCTTCCTTCTCACCTACTCACATCCCAAATAGGAACCACTAAAAAGCCATGTGATCATCTTGTTAGAAGAAAAAGCCATCTCTTCTCAATGAGGAGTATGGAGAATTCACAGCATTTTTGGAAGAAGCCAACCTTTACTCTCAGGAAGGTTGCATTAATCATGTGGACACATTTTAAAGGAATTTATTCTAAATGGGTCACCAACATTTTAGAATGAACATTCTTGGTGACAAAAGCCACTTAGTAGATCACAAAATGATAAAAGGAAATATGTATTAGATCAGGAGAAAATTCAAGTAATGTGGAAGAAATGAGAAAAATATATAATTTATTTCAGTAACTGGGCAAAGTGAGAAAAGAAACTGTGTGCGCACACGTGCGTTCATACACACACACACACACACACACACATGCACGCACGCTCCATCTGTGCTGGAAATTTGTTCCATATCAGCCTGGAGTTCCCATTGAATAGGAGGATCCAGAGTAGGTCAACCTGTTCCACGTCTCATGTAAAACAGGCTCATCCTCCATTATTTGGAGTTAGACTCTTCGAGTTGCGGAGGGGAAATTGTAAACACAATTACCCTATCAAGATGTACAGTGAATGAGTCAAAGGCCTGGATCAGCCTGGCCGGGATGATAGCCTCAGAGGTAGGTAATAAATCTCCAGCTGCATCAGAGTGCTAGCCGTGATACAGAATGAGTTGGTGGCCCTTAATGTGACAATAACCCTACAGGGGTGATGGATGAGCTAGACTGATGACAGAACAGGTGGGAATATTACAAGGAATGTTAACAAGAAGCTTGATGAAAGATCCCTAGCAATTAACTCCATGGGAAAGGTTTAATTCGAATCATAAAATTGTGGATGGAAGATAGTTTTTCATTTGACCAATTAGAAGAGGTAAGGCCATACTTGTTCTATTAACCTCAAAGTCTTTCTAATAAGTCCAGGAAATATGGTATTATTAGAATTAAAATTTGAGCATTGCTTTTTCCCAAATAATTGGGTGACTAGGTGACCCTTCTCCAAATTCTGATCCACCACTAACTGCTCCCACTTACCTACATGTCATAAAGCTGCTATTTAGGGGTGGTGCCTGTGGCTTAGTAGAGAGGGCACTGGCCCCCTGTATACTGAGGGTGGCGGGTTCGAACGTGACCATGGCCAAACTGCAACAAAAAATAGCCGGGCATTGTGGCAGGCGCCTGTAGTCCTGGCTACTGGGGAGGCTGAGGCAAGAGAATCGCCTAAACCCAGGAGTTGGAGGTTGCTGTGATGCCACAGCACTCTACCGAGGGTGTTAAAGTTAGACTCTGTCTCTAAAAAAAAAAAAAAAAAAAAAAAAAAGCTGCTATTCAACATTAAGCACAATCTTTTGGAGAAAAACAGGGATTGATTATGTTGATACGATAACATATCGTATCAATGTTGATACGATAACATATCGTATCAACATGATCAATGTTGGTGTCTAGGGAAGGGTTAGTCAAAGGATGAAGCTAAACGGCACGTCTGGCCATAGTAGATGATGTCCTGTAATTCCGTCCTGGTTCCCTCTCCTCCTTCCCTCGCCCTCCTGCCTGTCTTTGCTCCCTTTCCTTCTGTTTCCCATCGTTCCCCACTTCCACCTCAATGGTGTCCAGTCTTCCTCCTCTTTCCCGCCCCCGCTAGCCCTCCGTGACTTCTGCTGTCTGGCAGGCTTCTGTAGGCATCATTTTACGCCTCTGATGTTCCTCAGGCTAACGTTATGGCTGAGCTATTAATGGCTCAGCATCTCCTCTTGAAGATGTTCACCTGCTTTGGGGCCAGAAACTTGTACTTTCTGTGGTGCTGCTCCTCTGAGATGAGGCTAGGGAAGGATGGAAATGGCCATCCAGCCTGTAGAATCACCTGCATGGAAACAGCTGAGCCACTAAAGTTACAAAGAATGTTCAGTAGGCACATACAGGACATATCCTAGTGTTGACATTTCTTTCCTGAAATGAGGAATCTATTTCCACCTTACATTGAGTCTGAAAGCCACTTTCCTTGCCAAAAATGAAGCCAAAGTATATGATGCCCATCTTATCTCTTCTGTAACAGGCCGAACACAGAGGCAACTGGCAAGCCAAACAAGGGCTCCAATGGCCGGAGGAGAGACAGAGAGAAAGTGAGAAGGGGGCCGAGAGAGGTAACAGAGCTGTAGTATTCTGTAGAAGTATAAATTTCTGATGTCAGACATTTAGCTCAGTCTGCATTGTAAGAAGCCAACTCTTTTAAACTCTTTCAATGCTATCGATAAAGACTCTACTTGTGTCAACGTTTGGGCAATGGGATAAGCAGAAAATGCAATGTGATGTCCTCATACATTGGTCCCAGCCTGATAGGTCCCAGCAAGGACCAGATGCGTGACAACAAAGCAAATGGAACACACGGAGGTCCAGAAGAAGAGAAACGTGGCTCTCGATCAGAACAGTGAGGATTCTCTAGTCCACTGGTTCTCAACCCTCCTCAGGCCACGACCCTTTAATACACTTCCCCATGTTGCGGGGACCCCCAACCATAAAATTATTTTCCTTGCTACTTCATAACTGTAATTTTGCTACTATGATTCGTAATGTAAATATCTGGTATGCTGGATGTATTTAGGTGACTCCTGTAAGGGCTCATTTGACCCCCAAAGGGGTCGCGACCCACAGGCTGAGAACCGCTGCTCTAGTATGTGGGTCCCCGTGAAAATTTTGAGATACACAAAAACCAAGAAATGAAAAATCTGCGTGGATGGAAACTAATGAAGCCCTCCCCGCAACCATGATAAGCCGAGCAAGCTGAAAGTTGCAAGGCGAATCAGAAAGGATATTGTCCACTGCGTTTCTTGGAAATGAAATAACGGACCGTAACAGTCTGTCTCAAAGCTTTCATAGTCACCTACACAGTTACTGATAATTCCTAAATGATAAGATATTAGAACTTAACATTCAACCCTCAATGGGTCTCTGGTAAAAAGCGTCCTGGCTCTGACGCTTACTGGCTATATGTCTTGGGCAATTGAACAAATCTCAACAAATCTATAATTATAGATTATAATCTATAATTATCCTTAAGATTATTCTAGGGCAGGAAAAACCTCAAAGTTGGCTATACTTTGGAACTAGCAGGACTCTTTTGGATGCCTGGGCCCTACCTAGCTCAGAGCAAAGAAATCAGAATAACTGAAAGTGTGGCCTGGCCTTTAATTTTTTTTTTTTTTTTTTTTGAGACAGTCTCACTTTGTCACCCTCAGTTGAGTGCTGTGGTTTACAGCTCACAGCAACCTCAATCTTTTTGGCTTAAGTGATTCTCTTGCCTTAGCCTCCCAAGTAGCTGGAACTACAGGCACCTGCCACAACACCCACCTATTTTTTTGTTGTTGTAGTTGTCATTATTGTTTAGCAGGCCTGGGCCAGGTTCGAACCCACCAACCACCCCCAATGCATGTGGTCATATTAAAGGCCAGGGCTAACCACTGAGCTACAAGTGCTGAGCCCTGGCCTTTAATATTTTAACAAATATTTCCAGGTGATCCAGTAAAGACTGGGAATCACTGTAGTTAAGTAAGAAGTATTTTGTTTTTACTCTATAGGATGGTTTCAGACTTTGCAATAAAACTTCAGTTGTTTTCATAAAAGTACTGAGGGAGCAACATTTTCCAAAACTGAGTTCCACGGAGCGCCAGCTCTTTGCGAAACTGGAGAAAAATAAGGCATTGTTTGGCCAAGAAGTCTGGGAAATCTCTAACTTCTGCTTTATTAGTGTATGACAGGCACTGAGAAGGCCTGCAATACAGAATTCTGCCTAACCGAGACTGCCCCCCCTTACAAAAACACTTTCATTTTTTAGAAAAGTTTTAGATTCACAGTGAAATTGGCACAAAGGTAAAGAGATTTCCCGTTTACACCAGGCCTCTACACAGGCACCGTCTCCAAATATCCCCCACCAGAGTGGGGAATTTGTCACAATCAGTGACCTGCATTGAGACATTGTCATCTCCTGAAGTCCACGGTGTACATTAGGGTTCAGTCTCAGTGTCCACTCTGTGGGGTTGGATGAATGTATAATGATCCATAGTCACTGTTATTTGTATCATATAGGGTAGTTTCACTGCCCTAAAAATCCTCTGTCCTGCCCTATTCCCTCCCTTTTGAGCAGGATGTATTGATACCATGAGAACTAGTGTCTAGGACTGAAAATCACTTGTGGGAAATGTACTCCTCTAAGTATGAAGGTACAGAATGAGTGGACTCTACCATTGCTGATGCAAGCAGAGATTCTGGGGCTCGGGTTAGGTGGACCAAGAAAGCCCTGTACCTTTGAAGTTGGTTGGTAGGGACCATGATTAAGCTGAGTTGCCGGGGTTTGAATCCTGGCTCTGACGCTTACTGGCTATATGTCTTGGGCAATTGAACAAATCTCAACATGCTTCAGTTTCCTCATCTATAAAATACAGAAAATAGCATTTTAAGTTTTGAGTATTAAATAAAGAAAAAAGTACAGCAAAGGAATTGAATAAACATTCACCAATATGAAAAAGCAGAATGAACACTAAACTTTTATTACATTTCCAATTTCCTATTAGACATTATTACTTTAATGTCTCACTGACTGCTCAATCTCAACAAGATTAAACTGGTTCTTATTTTCTTCTCATTGAAACAAGTTCCTCGGCTTGATTTTCATATATTTCACTGTAGTACCATCAATCTTATAATAACCTAATCTCAAAATCTCCCTGTCATCTGTAAATTCTTCCATTCCTGAAGTTCAAATTTAATATGATTGCTGCCTTCTTGATTTTGTTTGCAATAGCCATTGCCTCCAACCTTCACTTTCTATTTCTGGTGTTCTCATCACAGTAACAGGAATTTCTTTAAACCTGGACTACTGGAATAGCCTCATTATTTTTCCTTTCTTCCAAGACATCCAGCTCAGCAGTAGCAGGTTAATCTAATAAAATATCTGTATGAGCTTATTATTGTTTCCTCCCCAAAATTTGTTTCCCATGGTCTGCCTAAATAATAAATTATCCTAATTCTTAGTAAATACCCACTATGTGCCCAGATCCAGATTAGGCATAGAGGATACCAGGATAATAAGACAATCTTGGTCCACAATGACTTTACAGAGGGGCGAGAAAACCAGCAAGTAAACCACTGCTATACAACGCGCGGTGCTAAAATTGTTGTGCCACATAGCACCAGTAAATGTGGATGAGAATGTGTGTGCAAGTGTATGTGTGTGTTCTTGTGGACAATTAGATTTTCTTGGGGAAGAAAGACGTAAAAAAGGTGCCAATTAGTTGAGTGCTTACTAGCAGACATGGTGCAGGTGAGAGGGAATGGTAGGTTAACCTGGGCCCCCTTTACCTTTCCATTTGGATCCCAATTTATCCAGCTTAATTTAGATCTCAGTAATCTCTTCCACAGGAATCCGATTATTCTAGTCCCCATTTTCCAAATAGGCCTTGTCTTCATCCAGACCTCTGTTCATTTCATTTCCTCTGCTGATGAAGCCCTCTTCCTTCATGCCTATCTTTCTTGTTAATTGTATTCAAGAGACATTTGCTGAGCCCCTCTAGCATCTGTGCTCCTCAAAGCAAGATTAATGATAATAAAGGTGGTCAGTATCTGCCTTTAAACTTGTACATATCTGTAACAGTGCAATATTATATTTGACTATAACTGCAACTAAAAAACAACAATTGAAATAAGAGATGGATTATTTTTCTATCACGGAAGAATACATTGAAAGATAAGCCCTGGTATGTTCAATAGAAGTCTTGCCTTATTCTGGTTCTTCATCCTAAGTCTGAAAAATCTTTATTCTTGTGCAGCTGCCAGAGTTCTAGCCATTATGTTGGAGGTTCCAGGTATAAAAAAGGAAGGAAGAAAAAGGGCCAACGGAGCTCCCCAGCTGAGTCAACACCTTTTAAAGAACTTTCTTGGAAGTCCCAAGTACCAGCCTTGGCTCAGACTTAGGTGTGACAGGGCCTGCTCTGGCCTTCCTCTAGCTGTGCCCTCTGCATTGAGGCCGCTGGATCAAAGTGAAATGCTCATGGAGGACTCACTTCTTCCAGATGATGCTGCAGATACTCTGGAATTTTAGCCCAAATGGTCCATCCTGTGCCTACTTGGAGATCTATACAGGCCTCTTTTGTGGGTCTATCCTTGTAAGAGCAGAATGTACCAGTGATGTACATAACTACAGGCCTACGAGTTGAACAAGGGGAGGGTGTACTTGGTAGGTGGGTGGGCAGGGGTGCAAATGGAGTTTGGATTTGAGGATTGGAATGTCTGCCTACATGCTCTTGAGTGTTCTTGCCATATGGGTTGGAGTTGAGGGTAGCAAAACAAAGGACATAGGCCATTGGACTGAAGAGCCCATGGCTTAGAACTTAAAAAAGGCACATGTTCCAGGGTTTCCACATATTATGAGGGTATATTGGTCAAAGTATGAGTATAGTAGCTATTTTATTTACTTTTTTTCATTCTTTTTTGTTTCAGATTAATATGAAGGTACAAACCATTAGGTTATATAATTTACACATGACAGGTAAATTCAGCATTACAGTTCTGTCCTTCCCCGGGGAGTGTTCCATACATCTGAGCATTGTACCCATCAGGTGGGAATGTCCTTCACCTGGAGAGTGTGCCATACATGCGGGCATTTTACCCATCAGGTGGGAATGTCCTTCCCCCGGGGAGTGTTCCATACATCCGTGCATTGTACCCATCTGGTGGGGCGTCCTTCCCCCGGGGAGTGTGCCATGCATGTGGGCAGTATACCCTCCGGCTGGGAAGCTTCTAAACCACTTTCCCTCCATTCGCTTCTTGAGTTTGAGATTTTCTCTCATGTGGGTCTGCGCTTGTTAATCTCCCAGTTTCAAATTGGTATTGAGTACATAGGATCCTTGTTTTTCCAATCTTGTGACACTTTACTTAGAAGAATGTTCTCCAAATCCATCCAGGTTGTTATGAAGGATGCAAAATTTCCATCTTTTTTAAAGGGATGAATAGTATTCCATGATATATATATTCCACAGTTTATTAATCCATTCTTGTGTTGAAGGGCAGTTGGGTTGCTTCCATATCTTTGAATTGTGAATTTCCATACTAGAAGCTATTTTATTCAATAGTTTGGTAAAACACAATTTATAATTTTAAAATATTTAGACATCCAGTATATGGACCTTCATTTTTAGCCTGTGCCCCTCTGATCAAAAGTGAGGCTTGCATGTTCTCATGTTCTTTTACAAGTCCCTGAGCACCACATTTCCAAGGGAGGTTGGGAAGTGTAGTTTTTTATCTGTTTAAGCCAGAAGATGAATGGATAAAGGATATTGAATGGACAGAGAGTAGTTTCTGCAACTTGCATTGATGAGGGAGGTTGCAAGGAGAGCGGTCTTTGCCTTATCCCCGAAGGACTGACCTCTACGTTCTTATCATAATAGATTGCAAATGTGGAAACAGAATTCATAGATCAAAATGCATAGATAATTTTTAGTGTACAGCAATTTTTCAGCAAGCTTACATTCAGGATAAAGGTAAATATTGAAAACAAAAACAAAAGTAAAGCAAACTTGGAACCCACCTGGAAAGTGCATGAGTGTGTGGAAACACAGAGCTGGAGGTCCCGAGAGAATTGACAGTGTTGTGCGCCCTGGCAGAGGAGTCCAGGACTCTCCAGTGTGCAGAGCTAAGGTGCTCTGATAACACCAACAGGTGGTCAGGAAAGGAGTTCAGGATGATGAAAGGAAATTGAGGATGAGGGAGCTTTGATACCGGGAGGAAGCGTCATCTACACAGATGCAGGGGTTGTTTGATTGATCACATGCTTACATGCTAAATATTCTCAGTATTCTCATTTGCCCTAGAAGTTGGTCATCCGCAAAGTGTTTTCAAATAAAAGTCACAGTAGATCTAAAAGAGAACATTTAATGTGGTTTTGGATAGTTAGCATATAAAAATTTTCTTCCTGTCTGTTGATCCCTGGGGTAATGGATGTAACAAAAACAATGCAAGAAGATACACAATCTGTAAGCATCAGTAATTAACATTTGTGATCTGTGAAGGCAGTGTGAGGGCTGACTGAAAAGAACATGTTTCTTTAAAAAAAATGCTTCTAATGCTTGTGATTCTTTAAAGGGAATGTTCTAGATAAGAAAGACAATCTCTCTTTGTACCGTGGTGAGGAGAACAGAAATGCCGAGTGTCAATACAGGCACGAGTATTGGATCAGCAGAGAAGCTGGATGTCTGGAGTAAAGCTGTGTTTTGTGCATGAATAACTTCCTAACAATCTGCTGAAGGACTGATTTTGTATCAAGCTGAAACCCCAAACCAGCATCATTTTAATTTGCCAAGCACCTGTGAAGGAATACAGCTGCAAGGCCATGGGAAAACAATAGGGACTGTGACAGTTCATTAATATAAACCAGCAACTAGATTTATTTGGAAAAGTCATTGATATAGAATTACCCTGGAGGATGCGCTGGCATTCCTGAAGCAGACCAGCGAGCAGCTAACTAAGATTATAGATGTGCATACATCATTTGGAACCGAACAATAATTTGGTAACCATTACGATTTATTGTGAATGTCAAACAGAATAATAAATGTGTAAAGAGTCATGATTGCTCCAGGAAAGTCAGGTTTGTGTTGTATTCAGTCGTTTGGCTTTTTGCAGATGAGGTTATTTTGTTCTGGAAACTCAAGATCATGGGGTTGCCTTAAAATGATTCTTTCTCTCTATACACAGAGAGGAAAATAGGAAAGTACTCATTGTTGTCTAACAACTCTGAGCCTTAATATGGGAAGAAGCTAAAGAAGTTGTTTATTGCAATCAAGTCATCACAGTCTCCGTGTCATGGGTGACCACAAATATTGGTCAACAGCGACTGGCTTGCATAAAATGAGAGGTAACAACAGATCTGGAGGCAAAGAGATGAATCTGGTAACCACTCACTTTTATTGCAACTTGTAAAACACAACCCCTAGAAAATGGGAGGAAAGCAAGATTCTTCTCTCATATACTGAAAGCAGCTGGGAAATCTGGATCTGGCACAGGTGCAGTTAAGTCTGTCCATTGAACTTGTTTCCAGCCATGAGACAGGCAACATTGCCCAATAATAAGAAAGCTAATGAAGAGAATGCTCTCATCTCTCTAATGCTTCTTCTCTGAATATAAAGGAAAACTCAACTATCCTCTAGCCAATTTCCTTAGCTGGTTTTCTTAATCTTCTCCCCACCGGCAGTTAGAATCCCTGGTACTGTTGTAATCATTGCAAACTGATTGACCTGAACAGCTGGTTGTAAAGAGTTAAATTTTATAGCGACCACTGAGGACTTGCTGAGTGAGTTGGAGTGGGTAGGAGTCTTATCTCCAGGACACTATTAACAACACATTGCCAACCACTGGGGCCAGGATCATTTTTACAAGTCCCCTGGAAGGTGATCGTGGTACGTTCACGGGTAGAAACGGGTGTGGGGAAGGCATCAGGTATTTGCATGACCTGCTTCCAAATGAGGAGCAGTTCAGACACCAAGTGTGTCTCCCTGGCCCCTGAAAGCATTGTCTTTTTCTTTTTAAGATCCTAAAGCTATCTTTTTTTGTTACCCTGAAATAATAAAAATGATCTAAAATCCAGGAAACATCTAACGTGAAACAAAACTCTGAGATTTGGGTAGAAGTGGGGGAGGACCCATTAAGAGGCTATTTAAACGTATCATTCTACAGGATGACACATTTCAGATCTCAGGAATTGAAGACCCAAATTATGTGTCCACATGGTTCCTAATTTTAGCATCACTTTCATCCCCTTTTCGAATCCTCTGATCCTCAGAGACTTTCCCAAGCGTTCAGAGTTTGCAAAGTGCATGAGGTGATGAGAGAATGTGCCAGGCCTGGTTCTCGTTTTGTTAAATCATCTACTGGCACCCAAAGGTTACTCAAAGCTATACTCTTCCAAACGCATGCCGAGATTTTTTTGTTTGTTTGGTTTTCCCATCATGACTGAAAAGTACTCTGAAAATATGAAGCAGTTTCACCATTTTCCAGGTTCTCCTTTAACAATAGAACTAAACCATTCCAAACACAGGCAGACTACCGTGATGAGTAAACGAAAGATACTGAATTTCTTTCTTTTCTTTCTTTCTTTCTTTTTTTTTTTTTTTGAGACAAAGCCTCAAGCTGTCACCCTGGATAGAGTGCTGTGGCATCACAGCTCACAGCAACCTCAAACTCCTGGGCTCAAGCGAGTCTCCTGCCTCCGCCTCCCAAGTAGCTGGGACTACAGGCGCCCGCCACAAGGCACGGCCATTTTTTGGTTGCAGCCGTCATTGTTGTTTGGCGGGTCCGGGCTGGATTTGAACCCGCCAGCTCAGGTGTACGTGGCTGGCGCCTTAGCCGCTTGAGCCACAGGTACTGAGCCAAAAGATACTGAATTTCCAGTGACACAGCAGCCACCCCGTCTTCTGTAGACCTTCAAAACAACTAGATGTGCATTTGATAGGAGTTGCAGCCACTGCCCTTGTGTTTTAAGCTCAGTCTAACCTCTTTTGTGTGGGGCATACTCTGAGTCTAGCTCACATGTAAAAGTACAAGTCTTGGATGACAGATTCCCCCCTAAACCCTTATAGTTGTTGCCAACAAATATTTTTTTTTTTTGGCAGTTGTTGGGTGGAGTCGGGTTTGAACCTGCCACCTCTGGTACATGGGGCTGGCACTCTGATTCTTGAGCCACAGGCACCGCCCACCAACAAATATTTTGAGGAAAAACCACAGAGGTTGAAAACTGCAAACCAATTTGGGGTATGGACATATTCTATTTAGATTTGACCTCTACATTGGCAACAGTTTCACATAAAAATTTAGAAGGTATAACATTGGAGCCACAGCCCTGTATTGCAACTCTCAGTGGAGCGGAAGAGCAGAACTCAAGTGGGGTGCATTTCTCCACTGATCTTTCCAGGGGACTCGTGAGGCTGGTGTCACTCTGATTGCAGCAATTTACACACCCTACTGAGATGGGATAATCAGTGTGGCTCATTCTAAACCTCACAGCTCCAAAGATGGCCTAGAGCCCTATGCAAGACCAGCCACATAATTTGTAAGGCCAGTGCAAAATGCAAATGCGAGGCCTTTGGTTCAAAAATTATTAATAATTTCAACAATTTTCAAGTTGTCATAATAATGACAACAGATCATTAAGGCCAGTGTGGCGAGCTGAGTGACAGCATGAAGCCTGCCTTGGACCTAAGAATAACTTCATATTCACTTTGACAACTCAAGGACTGTGTTGAGAGGTTTTCCTAAAAGATGAATAATTCTTAAAGAAAGTAAATTCTGGGAGAACAAATAGCCCAGAAGGGACTGCAGTGAGGAAATAAATTTTCACAAGGTTCCAGTTAAAAAGCAGAGATATCTCTAGGCCCTTTGTTTGTTCGCAGGAGGTTTTAAAATTTAAGTTTTGTTAAAAATGAAAATTTCTTCTTCAAATTATAAAAGTCACATATAGATGATAAAAATTCAATAGTGTAAAATATAGAAAATGAAAACCTAAAAGCTTCCTCGGGTGCCTCTGGGGCTTCCCTCGCTCCCCAGAAGCGTTCACAGTTGCTTCTCACACATCCTTATTACAGATCCTTCTGGAAATTTTCTACATGCATTCATTTGACATAAGTAGGACCATACTATATTTAACACTAGAACTTTTTCAAAAGATAATTTTCGTGTAACTTAAAGGGTATGTTGTTATCAATTCATGAAAATTATTTTATTCTCTTAAGCTATATTGTATACTATTCCATTTTCCATACATTAAAGTAGTGCAATTTGAAAAGATGAAAATTATTTTCCTTATTTTGTTTGCTGATTTCCTTTGCTATTATCCATATCCATTGTTCTAATAACTAGATCCTTGGCCTGAAAGTCACTCCCTAGATCTTCTCATGGCCCTTTCGCTCATAATTTGGTTCTTGTTCCAATGTCTCCTTTGTGGAGCGAAGCTCTCTCTGTCATCCTTTTTCTTCTGAATTTATTTCTTAGTGCCATTACTGTCTGAAATCAAACTATTTGTTTATTCCTATATATTGTTTTGTGAGGGTGAGGTTTTTTCCTGCCTTGATCTCAGCTGTCTCCCTACTGTGGCCCCTACTGTGTTGCTTGTGGGACTGAAGGATGTATTTGTTAATAAATGAACACGGCCCTTACATGCGCTTTTTCCCCTATAGGATAGTGTTACACATGGGATGGTGCAAGGTCAAAGTCTACATCATTTAGCCCGGTGCAGTGGCTCACACCTGTAATCCTAGCACTTGGAGAGCTGAGGTGGGTGCATCGCTTGAGCTCAGGAGTTCAAGACCAGCCTGAGCAATAATGAGACACCGTCTCTACTAAAAATAGAAACAACTGAGGCAAGAGGATCACTGTGAGCTACGATGCCACAGCACTCTAGTCAGGGTGCCGGAGTGAGACTCTGGTCTCAAAAAGCAAACGAACAGGCTCGGCGCCTGTGGCTCAACGGGCTAAGGCGCCAGCCACGTACACCTGAGCTGGCGGGTTCGAATCCAGCCTGGGCCCGCCAAACAACAATGACGGCTGCAACCAAAAAATGGCTGGGCGTTGTGGTGGGCGCCTGTAGTCCCAGCT
>CAUYRH010074846.1:0-30531 GCA_963574655.1 Perodicticus potto
CTCTCAGGTCACAGTCCATGCCTATCAAGCCTCTGCTCACAGACCCAGCAGGGGCTGAGGACCAGCCCTATCTGCCCAACTCTGTACACACGGGGCAACCACTCTCCTGCTGTGGGTGCTGTCAGAACTGGGGGTTCTGCACCCTGTCGTGCCAGACACAGCCTTAACTGAGGGTCAACGGTACCACTGGCTGGGCATAGTCATAACCAGGGGACTGCTCCTCCTCCCACCAAGTATCCCTTACTTCCCACACCCTCTTTCTTCCCCGTTAGTCACAGTTTCCATCCTGATGGTTGGCGGTCCACACTATGCCCAGTTCTCTCAGGACAAGACCAAACACTCTGTGCTCTGCAGGGGCAGAACTTCAGACTACCATGCAAGGGGAAAAGGGTGGACTGGGAGTTTGGACTTGCGGGGAAAATATATGTTCAATTTTGTGCCTGGCGGGTGGTGTCTAGGTTCATAAGTGGGACCTCCCTGGAGAAAGAGACCTGGAATTTAGCAGCTCTCTCCAGCGAGGTAAAATGAGAGGTTTTTTGTTCCCTGCTTCTTCCCTGCTGCTTTGCAGATAGCCTGCGGCAGGCCTCCTGCTTGGGGGAGGGGTCTCCTGTCCTCTAGTCATAGGCTTTGCACCTGTAATTTGTTTTCTTGAATGCTCTTCCTTGGAGTTACAGCTTGCCGAACTTCTTTCTTGGCTCAGCTCCCCTTTTGGCTCCATAAAGTCTGATTCCGTCCAGTTTTTCTTCCTCTGCTCAGGAGCCTCTGACGAGGGTTGCTGACAGTCAGCCATCTTCCCAGAATTCCCATAGAATTATTTTATATTCCTCACTTGGTAATACCTTTACTCAACAAGTTGACTTGCCTGTGAGCAAGAGGCCTGTGAACTGGAAGTCCTTATTCAAATGACCTGTGACCTTCCCTTGCTTAACAGTTGACAAAATCACCTCATAATGTAGGAATGGGAGGAGAGTGACTTATATCAATGCTTAAGAATGTTGCTAACAGAATTTATACATAAATGTCTTTTTTTGAAAAAGGGTCTCGCTTTGTCATCCTGGGCTGGAGTACAGTGGCATCATTACAGCTCACAACAACCGCAAACTCCTGGGCTCCAGTGATCCTCCTGCCTCACCCTCCTGAGTAACTGGAACTACGGGTGCCCACCACAATGCCCAGCTATTTTTTTCTTTTCTTTCTTTCTTTCTTTTTCTTTTTTTGAGACACGGTCTCACTGTGTCACCCAGGCTAGGTTGCTGAGGCATCATAGCCCATAGCAACCTCAAACTCCTGGACTCAAGCGATCCTCTTGTCACACCCTCCCAAGTAGCTGAGACTACAGGTACCTGCCATAACACCGAGCCAGTTTTTCTATTTTTAGCAGAGATGGGTTCTTGCTCTAGCTCAGGTGGTCTCAGACTTCTGAGCTCAAACATCCACCTACCTTGGCCTGCTAGGATTACAGGCATGAGCCCCCGGACCCAACTAATTTTTCTATTTTTTTGTCCCTGATGCTCACTTTGGCCTCAAACTTTTGGCCTCAAGTGATCCTCCTGACTCAGCCTCCCAAAGTGCTACCCACATAAATTTAATATTTAAAGAATAATTATAAATAGAAAGTGTCTAGTGCACTTGAAGTATATACAGGCCAATGATGGATTCTTGTGGCCTTTTTGCCTAGGACACTGTAAAAAGAAAAAGGAAATTAAAAATCAGCGTGAATGCCTGAGCCCTGAGAACTGCACTTTGCTGCATTTGTGAGGGTGTGTGTACCCAGCACCCAGCCTGGGAGAGCTGTTACAAGGAAGAATATTTCCATTTTGTAAGTGAGTGTACTGGGCTCTGGAGGGTCAGATCACGTGCATCACCCACCCAGGCTAACAGGCAGCGCACCCTGCCTGGACCCTGAACCTCCCACTCCTCCCACCAGTAGTGCCCAGCCCACAGGCCGCCTACACACTGGCTCATCCTCCCAGGAGCCCCCACTGCTGTGTGTCCCCCACATGTTTGGTGATGTACACAGTCACCTTTGCCCTTTGAACTCAAAAGTGCTGCTGGGAACAACTTTAAATTAGGGACACAAGGTGGTCACCTTCCAGCTCCATTGAGTCACATCGTCTTAAATGCTCCAACTGAAAAAAGATTATGTTTTAAACTGGGAAAGCATGTGCTTGTCTCTAATATTCAAGACAGGAGAGGAGGTTTTAGGAAGAGCTTACCTCCCCTCTGCTCCCCCTGGGCCTGTACTTCTACTGCAAAGTGGTGGCCCTCATCCTCCAAGTAGGGTGACTTCATGTGCTGCCTGATGGCCGAGCGCAGGGCTCCAACGTGGTGAGGGGTCACTGTCACTATCAGAATGTAAGAGGCATTATACTTATTTCTAGCATTCTTTCAACATCATCAGATGCTTTCTTTGATTTTTTTTTTTTAGTGAAAACATCTGCCAAAAAAAAAAACCTGTTTCCCCTTACAGGAGTTTGACCACCATACTAAAGCAGAGAGGGGTCTGGCCAGCGGAATTGCTAAAACATGGGTGTTGGTAAAATTTGGTTCTGTTCCCTTTTCACTTTTATGAATAGGTCATGCAAGCATTTGTACGGGTTTCAAAAGCACAAATGATGTACAGTGAAAGGCTCCTTCTCTGTCCCTGACGCCACTGTTTTACCACCTTCTTATGTGTATCTCCAAAAACATTTAAAGCTTATTCTCTCCCTCAGACACACATGTGCACACGCAGTTTATGGAAAGTCAGGGACTCTTGACCACGTGTGCCTGTCCAGACCACCCAGAAGACTGGACAGTACATGTGCCTGTACCCTCAGGGGACTTACCAGGATTTGTCATTGTATTTTGAAAAAAGATTGCCCTTGCTTACTCTGGTGGGCTCCCTCCACTGGGCGCCGCTAACCTAAGATGCAATTATTCAGACCCCGGGACCCATCGGGAAGCCATGAGCCTCATTCCCAGGCAGTCTGGGCAGGACGACAGCTGTGTGGGTTCCTCTGTGAGCAGTCAGCCCAGCATCCACAGTTATGGGCATCTGCAACCTCTCAGCTGATACAGCCAAAGGGAAATTGTCCCTTCAGAGGGACTGTCTCCAGATTAATATAATTAGGGCCACAATTACCTGTATATCAATAATTCCTTTCTCTGGCCTGATGCCTCTAAGCAGATCCTACTTTTTTCTTCCTCTGTATCCTTTTCTGCAGTTGTTTACCATAGAAAACTTAGAAAATACAGTGAGGTACAAAGAAAAAGACCAGTTTACCTAATTGCATAGTTCAGAAATAACTACCATTAACATTTGTTTTATTACTTTTAAAGTTGTGCAGATGCTACACGGACAGTTCTGGAGTAGTTAAAGGAAATGCCTCAGACATTCTATAGTGCCATCTGTGTCCACCTCAGTAGGTGCCACTGGTGTCACCAGTGGATAAGGGGAGGGACTTAAAAAACCCCACGTTATCACCATCCCCAATTCACGATAATTACTTATATCATCTCACACTCACTCTGCACTGGCCTTTCCTAGATTGTCTGAAATGTCTTCGTAGAGTTCATTATTGACTCTTGGACGCGTGCTTTCCAGCACCCCCCTTTTCTTATGTAACCACCTGTGAGATCAGACAATTAAGTTCTCAAACTCATTCTAGAGAAAGTGCTACATACGTCATTGCTGAATATCACCGTGGTCAGCAGAGGGCCAAGGGAGCACGTGTTTGATAAGGTAATTGTCCGACTTTTTATAATACTTTGGATACTCTAAAGTCCACACAGCCTCTCTTTTTCCTTCTATCTTACAAAGGTGCATCCTCCCTTTTATCTTTGTTTAAATGGCTACAGGATATTCCACGGTACAAATGTTACACATATTGATCATTTTCATAATGATGGAATTTCAGGTTCCTAACATTTTGTTTTATTATAAATAATGCTGCTGTGGACAACTCTATTTCCAAAGGATAGCACAGTTCTTGGTACATTTACCAAAATTTACCAAAAAGTCACCCCCCTTCCCTTCCCTAAGTAATAAGAATAAATGGCCCCTGACTGAGCTATTTACACCCCCAGCCTCTGCAGGGCTCAGATGTTCTCTTATATAGCTAATGTTTTGTAGCATACAAATTAATTTCTTCTTTTCCCTATGGGTAACTTTGCATCTCATTTATCTTGGCAGGTTCGTGGTTTTACACTGAAAATTTTGTTTCTTTTTTTTTTGAGACAGTCTCACTTAGTTGCCCTGGGTAGAGTGCTGTGGCATCACAGCTCACAGCAACTTCAAACTCTTGGACTTAAGTGATTCTCTTGCCTCAGCTTCCCAAGTAGCTGGGACTACAGGTGCCCATCACAATGCCCAGTTTTTTTTTTTTTTAAGAGACAAGGTGTTACTCTGGCTCAGGTTAGTCTTGAACTCATGAGCTCAGGCAACCCACCTGTCTCGTCCTCCCAGAGTGCTAGGATTACAGACATGAGCCACTATGCCTGGCCTTTCACACTGAAATTTTAAAGATAATTGTAGGTTCACACACTGCTGTAAGAAAGATGACTCAGAGTTCACTGGGATGCTTGGCCAGTTCCCCCAAGGCTGACATTTAGCCAAACTGTTACTAAACTAAGGATTCCGTCTGCCTGTCACCCAAGCCAGTCCACGGGGAAAGGGTGAGGGATCAGCAACTGTGCTTTTATTTACAGAAAAGCCAGCAATTCCGGAGGACAGCGAGGCAATCTCCTCAAAGAGCTGCTCTGCCCTCCTGCTTCCCTTTATAAGTTTTATTTTCACGCTCAAAGCAGCGGTGTCTATTAAAGCTTCCTCCTCATAGGGGGCAAGGTCACAGTGCCCCCATCTTCCCTTGGTCGTATCTTCAAAGCTTTCCTACTTCAGGCTAATCTACAGTCCGTCACTGTTCTTCTAAGCACAGCGCACGTCGTACACGGGGGCCTTGACTGGCCCCAGGGTCCTTGGTGTGTCCAGCTTTCTAACTTTGTCTATGACAGAAGGACTTGGAAGTGGATAAACAACTCCAGGAGTTGGCACGTAGGCTCTTCCGACTTCGTCAGGGCCTGTCCAGCAGCGCCCCGCCTGAAATGCCACTGAGGCTAACGGTTGGCTACCAAAACTGTGGGACAGCGGCACAGCCAGGATAATAACGTTGTTAGGACGCTGATCTCATTCAGGTCTGCCCAGCTTTGCTTGTCCTCGCTTGGGGGTGTGTTCAGCCCTTCATGGCCCTTCCTGTGACTCGTGTGGGTTTGTGTACCCACCACCGTTCCCACCACCCCAGGCAGGATGCGGTGAGGACAGGTCAGGTAGCCAGGTTGCGACCACCCCTGGCCCTTCGTGTTTTAGAAAGACTCTCTTGATACATATCCCAAATTTCTTCCTGGCAAAGTACTATTAATTCCTGCTGTCCTACCCATATTGACTGTTCTTTTAAAAATATATTACCCGGAAAGTGGAATTTCCACTGTCCAGCTTTATGCTTAAGCCTTTTAATACATTTATTATCAACTTTGGTCTCAAAGTGTATTGTAAATATTCTCCAAGAAGAAGTGGGCCAGATGCTTCTTCCATTTCTCTAATTGTCCAATACTTTAAAACATTGTTTTCTGCAAAAACCACCTTACTAAAGCTGCCAAGTGCAATAAGCGTACGGACTTCTATCTTTAACAAAGCTTCTGTCTTTAACTAACTTTTAGAAGCACTACCTGCGGGGTTGAGGCAGTAGTGTTTTGCTTCATAGGGTTTTCTGGCTAAGAGCAGACTGAAAGACATTCACTAAAATTAAGTTAATTCTAAAGGGTTTTTTTTCCTAAAGCAAAGGATACTTACCTTCCCCACTTCCTCCTTACCCCCTCTCTTTCTCCCCTTCCTTCTTCACCCCTCTCTTTCCCCTCCTTTTTTCCTTCTTCTCTTCCTTCTTTCCAAGAGGGCCTCACTCTGTCATCCAGGAAGAAAAAGAAAGAAAATAGTGTGGGGAGGTACTTTGGTTAGAAATACAATTTAAGGCCAGGTGTCGTGGCTCACACCTATAATCCCCGGGAGCTGAGGCAGGTGGATAGCCTGAGGTCAGGAGTTCGAGACCAGCCTGAGGAAGAGTGAGGCCCTGTCTCTACTAAAAAAGAAAAACTACCCAGGTGTGGTGGGGACACCTGTAATTCCAACTATGCAGGAGACTAGGGCAAGAGGATGGCTTGAGCCCAAGAGTTTGAGTTTGTGTGAGCTGTGACAACACCACAGTCCACTGGCTAGGTGACAAAGTGAGACTTTGTCTCAAAAAAAGAAACAAAAAAAAGAAATACAATTTATGATCAATTGATCTCCAGTTAGCCTGGAAAAAACCCACATGATGCATGAAAGATGTGATTTGATTGTAGCCAGGTACTCACACACATTTTGGGTGCAGAACTCATAGAATGTAAACAAAGATCGGATTCTGAAGACCTCTATCAATGCTACTTAACACAGCAATAAATGTCTGTATCTTTCCCCCCAACAAGTCTACTTTTGAGAATTAGTCTAGGTGCTCTTGTGGGTGTGTGAACGTGACATTGCGTATAAGGTTACTCAAGTGGCATTGCGATGACCTTGTGTATGAGGTTGTTCACGTGGCATTGCGATGACATTGTGTCTGAAGTTGTTCACGTGGCATTGCGATGACATTGTGTCTAAGGTTGTTCACGTGGCATTGCGATGACATTGTGTCTAAGGTTGTTCACGTGGCATTGCGATGACATTGTGTATGAGGTTACTCATGTGGCATTGCGATGACGTTGTGTCTAAGGTTGTTCACGTGGCATTGCGATGACGTTGTGTCTAAGGTTGTTCACGTGGCATTGCGATGACATTGTGTATGAGGTTACTCGTGGCATTGTGATAAGAAGGCTCCTGCTTCCTTATGTAACATGATCACATGAGTTTTGGGTGTGCGTTTTAGGATTCCTGTGCCTAGAGGTGTGTGGGATTCTGACCTCCTGTCCTATTTCCTGGGCTCGCGCTGAGCGAAGCTCTGAGGGGCAAGAGCTCAATGCTCTCGATTTCCTTCAATTTTAGAGACCAGAGCAGGATGGTTTTGGGGAATCGTTCCTTGCTACATTGTCGCAGTGAGAGACCCAGAGCTGCCTGCTCACCTGTTCCTCACTCTTTTCCTTAGGGTTGGGTGCCAAAGTCCTAAGCTCCACCTTCTGTAAAGCCACTCTAACTCATGCAACTTGGGGGAAGTTCAGGAACTTCCAAATAATTCTGAATAGATTGTTTATTTATATATTTATTTGTTTTGAGACAGAGTCTCACTATGTCACCCTGGGTAGAGTGATGTGGTGTCACAGCTCACAACAACTTCAAATTCTTGGGCTTAAGCAATTCTCTTGCCTCGGCCTCCAAAGTAGCTGGGACTGCAGGCTCCTGCCACAACAGCTGGCGATTTTTTGGTTGCAGTTGTCATTGTTGTTCAGCTGGCCCGGGCTGGGTTTGAACCTGCCATTCTTGGTGTATGTGGCTGGCACTGTAACCAGCGCCATAACCACTGTGCTCTAGGCACCGAACCAGATCATTTATTTTTCAAGCAGTGTCTGTGTTTCGAGTCTGCTCCGTAGACGTAAGCTTGTTCTGACCATGTCTGAGTTTGGGGAAGACCGTAATTGGAGACCTGGAACTTCTGACGGTGCTGTGACACAGAGCCCCCTTCTAAAGCCCTCCACTGCCCAGAACAAAGCAAAAGGGAGTGAAGTTGGGAAGATAACCAGGGTTTCCCCTGCCGCTGTGATGAGAAATATTTGCACAGTCATACAAGGAGCACTGGTTACTGAGTTAACTGAAAATCGTGACATAACCTCTGTCTTGGTGAAAGGAGAAGTGTTAGTTAAGTCTTCATCTGGCATAACAGTGTGTAGGTAACATTGAACTGATCAGTCAATAAAGAGTGGGGGTGAGCTTGGGTGTGGGGTGCACACCTGGGTCCCAGCTACTAGGGAGGTTGAGGGGGAGGGTCTCTGGAGCCCAGGAGTTTGAGGCCAATTGGGCCGCCTTGTGAGACCTTGTCTCTAAAAAAACAAACAAACAAATAAAAGACAAAAAAATGAACAAACAAAAAACGGAAAGGAAGAGCAATTTAAGTATAATTTTTAGGTAACTACAGAAGAATTAGCAAAAACACTTGTAAGTCTTTAAGTGAGGAAGCAGGGAGGTGTTAGGTAAAGAACTCTTGCGTAAATTACAAGCCTTGTCTGTCACTACTTGATTTTTTAAAATATTAGGTGCCTGCATTTACTCTGTTGAAGGCGAAAGCTGTATCTGTAAGTTCAACTGTATAGATGGGGCCAGGAGGATAGGATGGGTGTAGTGTCTGGAATGGTTATTTGAAATATCCTTGAATGCTACAACTAACAGATGTTTGGGGAGAAAAAGGATAAAAGTGAAGTGTAGTGCAGTGTCACTGGACAGTGGGGATACATCCTGGGAAAGTGGTGTAGGCAGCTGGCCGGGCACCTGCGCAGACTGATGGTGCAGCCCTGGTGTTGGCCGAGTCCGCGCTGTGTGGCGTGGCTGTCCCTGAACCCCTGGTGAAACAGAGAGCTCGCTGCTTCCTTCTAGCCTTACATGGCCTGAATGTGCCTGAATGTTTGTATCTCTATTTCTCTGTAATTCACGAGGCCTTCGGTGCTCGAGATCAGCGCCTGGCAAGCTTTCTGGAGCTCAACAACCAGGAGTAAATAACAATATGTCCGTGTGATAGGATGATAACACTTAGTCATTAAAATGTGCAAAAACATGCTTGATTTATTAAGTGAAAACACTTATTATTTAAAAGATAATTGCTTCAGCCACTACTTTTATCAGACACCGTGTTAGGTGGTGCTTGTAACAAGACTGAATATTATTAATTTATGCATCAGTAACACCTGCAGCAAGTAACATGAACTGGCTTGAGTAACAGAAAATGCTATGTTAATTTTAAATTATTATTTCATATTTATTTAGTAGTTGTTTGAGTTTTCTAATTTGCCCTCTCTCTTTTCCAAAGTTTGTATAACAAGCTTGAATTATACTGTAAGCAGCCGCCAGGTAGGACAATGTGGGAGAGGGCTGACGGCACCTGAGGCACGCAGTTAGCGCCGCAGTCCCTTGGGAGGAACGGGAAGGAGGAGGCAGAGACCACAAGTCCAGGCTCCGTGGACAGGACGGGCAGAGAAAGAGAGGGAGGCAGAGGGACCACAGCTGGAGTGGACCAGGCACTAAGGCAATCAACTGCTTTCTCAGATGGGAGAGGATTGGCCAAGTTCACATGTTAAGAAAATGAATTTGGGGTGGCACCTGTGGCTCAGTGGGTAGGTAGGGCACCAGCCCCATATATTGAGGGTGGCAGTTTCGAACCCGGCCCGGCCAGCTAAAACAGCAGTGACAACTGCAACAAAAAATAGCCAGGAGTTGTGGTGGGCACCTGTAGTCCTAGCTACTTGGGAGGTTGAGGCAAGAGAATCACCTAAGCCCAAGAGTTGGAGGTTGCTGTGAGCTGTGATGCCACAGCACTCTATAGAGGGGGACATAGTGGGACTATCCCAGCTCTCTGGGAGCCTGTGGCAGGTGGATTGCCTGAGCTCAGCAGTTTAAGACCAGCCTGAGCAAGATCGAGACCCCCATCTCTACTAAAAATAGAAAAACTCTCTGAGTGTTGTGGCAGGCACCTGTAGTCCCAGCTACTTGGGAGGCTGAGGCAGAAGGATTGCTTGAATCCAGGAGTTTGAGGTTGCTGTGAGCTGTGATGCCTGGGTGACAGAGCAAGACTTTCTCCTAAAAAAGAAAAAAGATCTGTGTGTATGGGGGGAAGGTCAAAGGCTATAGGCATGAGAGGGGATTATTGATGGGGTAGTGACCCAAGGAGAAAGAAGGGGAAGGTATTCAAAACTTATTTTCGGGATGACTTGTGGGCAGAATATGAGAAACAGTATGAAAAGAATGCAGAGAAACCCAGTGATGTGTGGGATGAGGAAGGGACAGACTTGGTGGGAACCGAGCTTAGTGCCAGCTCAGCTACGGGTCAGCCTGACGGGATCGTCTCAGGGGAGGCCACATGTGTCTGGGATTTGCTTTTGTTTTTTTTCAGCTTTTTTTTTTTGAGACAAAAACACAGTCTCACTCTGTCACCCTCGGTAGAGTGCGGTGGCATCACAGCTCACAGCAACCTCAAACTCTTGGGCTTAAGTGATTTTCTTGCCTCAGCCTCCCGAGTAGCTGGGACTACAGGGTCCGCCACAAGGCCCGGCTATGTTTTTCGTTGCAGTTGTCATCGTTTTGCAGCAGGCCCAGTCCTGGTTCGAATCTGCCAGCTTCGGTGTATGTGGCAGGTGCCCTACTCACTGAGCTACGGGAGCCGAGCCTGGGATTTGCTTTTAAATACTCTGTCGGGGGTGAGGGAGGAAGAGGTTGGCATATAGGAAACTTCCCTGAAAGGCAGGAAGGCCTTTTGCAGGGTGTGCTCTGCCTCAGCGGGCGGCCTGTCCCCTGCCCTCTGGGCTTGGTGTCCTCATTAGAAAATGGGAGTCATGGCGGCACCTACTCCTACGGTTGTTAGGAAAATTAACAGCCATAATTCGTGCACAGCGCTGAATGGTCGGCACTAGCTGTTCAGAACTGTGAGCTGCCAGTGTCGTTGTTACCTGTGGGCGGGTCTCGCCGGGCTTGGTGTTTGCAGGAGGCTTGCAGAAAGCTGGAGGATGATGCTACCAGGCTGAGAGGTGTGAGCTCCCCTGCGTGAATGATGGTGCCAAAGCAGAAAGCGGGAGGGATGGGAGCCAGGGCCCAGACGCTCAGAAGATTGTGTCTGCGCTATCAGCCCCACACATCAGAGTTAATTTCTCTTCTGCAGCACTGGGCACCACGGCCCGCTTCACCCAGTGACTCATCTAATAGCCCCGTGAGTCTGCCCAGCTTGCGGCAGCACAAATTACATTTGCAGCCTCCTTATCTGTCAGGCTAGGAAATTAAACCCAAACGGCCACAGTGCTGCTGAGTAATACGGCTGTGCCCGCAGACACCTGAGGCAGAGACCGTCACAGAACCATTAAGGCATCATTTCCCACTGTGACTAATAAGGTTTGAAGCCTTCAAAGGAAACCTGCTGTTCTTTTTTAAGGTCAGAAAACGGGGTAACTCAGTTATAAGCAAGAGATAGAATCTCCCTTCCTGGATGCTGGGGCTGTGTGCACGTGTGTTTGTATGTGGGTACGTATTGGAGACCCACAGCCTTGTGGCCAACAGAAGCAGGGGAGAAAACCAGGGACGGCCATCCTGCCTCCCTGGACCCCTTCACCCTGGGCCATGAGAGGGCTCGTCACACCCACCTCTGTGCCCTCAGATGTTGCTCAGAAGTTGTCCGCCCAATGCTGGGCTGCTCTGCCTGGATGGGCTTCCTGGGGTCGTGCCGGGGGACCTTCCTGGTCATTTCTTCCCCAGAGAAGCTTTTCCCTCAGGGAGCTTTCTCTTTCCACCGTAGGACCCGGAGCCACAGTGGGAGTCCTGGCTCAGGGGACGTTTGGGCGGCTGAGCTGGACCAGGCAGTGGACTTCCTCTCCTGTTCCTCTCCAGCCAGACCGTCTGTGTCCATTTCAGAGTCTGGCTCCTCATGCGCCCACAGAGCGGAGGGCGAAGGGCCCAGCCCCGGAGAGCGAGGCCACTCAGAGAGGGCCAGAGCTGTGTGTCCCCGTCCCAGGGTAGCTCTCCTGAAACCCCTTGCTGTACCGGGCTGTGTGGTCAGAGGCTTGTGCACCTGGAGCCCGGGGGGCTGTCCCTGAGCCTCTCTCCAAAAGGACATCCTCTGCTTCTCTGGTCTGGGCTCCAGGCTGGGCCGGGACAGTGACGTGCCTGCCCTGCAGTCTGTTTTTGGTCACCTTCTCAGTCAGATCTGCGCGACGGTGGTGCAGATTAATTTGCAAGGCTCATTCGGGTGGGGTGGGCCTCGTATCACTTGGGCATGGTGACAAGAGGATGGGGCTTACTGGCCATTTGGAGGGTGTGTCTGTCCCCATTCCATCTGAGGCCAGTCTGAGCTTCAACCGCTGGTAGCAGCAACCTGGTCTGGCCCTTTCCTGTCCTGGCTGCAGAGAGGAATGTGGAGGAGAATTCCAGAACTGCCTTCTGACCTCTGTTGTGTGATGGGAGTCATAGCCGTACCCAAAGGAGATGGGACTTTCAGACCTGGGACATTTCCAAATCAAACTGGCGACAATTGCACTGTGTGGGCTTGACGCAGGCTTGGACCCCTCTTCCCAGGGCAGAGCTGTGCTCTGTAGACCCAGACTGACCGCCGGCTTAGGGCTGACCACTGGTCTGATTATATCCCTGCTCCCTGGGTCCCACCCTCACAGAGTGGATGACACTGCTGTGCCAGAAAACCCTCAACCAAGCAGGTGTCAGATTTCAGTGTGGTCTTTTGCGTTAGCAAAGAGTTGAGGCCAGCTCTGTGGCTCACATGTGTAATCCCAACCCTCTGGGAAGCTTAGGCAGATGGATCGTTGAGACCAGCCTGAGCAAGAGTGAGCCTCCATCTCTACTAAAAATAGACGCCTGCACAGGGTGAGGCGCGGTGGCGGGCACCTGTAGTCCCTGCTACTTGGGAGGCTGAGGCAAGAGAATTGCTTGAGCCCAAGAGTTTGAGGTTGCTGTGAGCTATGACTCCACTGTACTCTATGCAGGGTGACAGAGTAACTCTGTCTCAAAAAATAAACAGGGCGGCGCCTGTGGCTCAGCGAGTTGGGTGCTGGCCCCATATGCTGAGGGTGGCAGGTTCAAACCCAGCCCCGGCCAAAACTGCAACAAAAAAATAGCTGGGCGTTGTGGCGGGCGCCTATAGTCCCAGCCACTTGGGAGGCTCAGACAAGAGAATCACCTGAGCCCAGGAGTTGGAAGTTGCTGTGAGCTGTGACGCCACAGCACTCTACCTAGGGCGGTAAAGTGAGACTCTTTCTCGACCAAATAAAGAAACAAACAAACAAACAGAAAACGATTTAACTTTTAAAAACTTTTTATTCTGTAACGACACTCGGCTCTGAACACAAACCCACTGCGGAGCTGTACAAAACATTTTCTTCTTTCATATTCTCATTCTATATGCTTCTTTTCTATTAATTCTTTTCTATTACTTTTTAAACTTTTTTGTTCAAACCTAAGACACACACACATTGGCCTGGGTCCAGACGGGGTCGGGACCATCCTCTCCCTGTCTTCGCCTCCACCACTGGTCCCACAGGAAGGTCTTCAGGGTCAGTAACGCACACGGCGCTGTCGTCCCCTGTGGCCCCGAGGCCTTCCTCTGGACAGGGGACGGCCCTGCCATCCTTCAGTTTGCTGTTGTTAGCACGTAGGGGTACACGCTAAAGAAATGGTGAGAAGTGTAGTAAGCACACAGGTCGGTAGTGGGGTGTTCACCACCAACTGCCACGTGCTGTACGCAGCGAGGCTTACCACACTGACCCAGCTGGCAGAGCAGCGGGCGTGTCACACAGTGTCACCACAAATGCGCTGGCACAGTGCTGCACCAGGCCATAAGACGGTTGTGACATCCCTGGGTGACAGGGAGTTTTCAGCTTGAGTAGCTCTATGGAATGTGTGATCAGTTGTTGACCAGCATGTCATTCTGTGGTGCACGACTGCGTGTACCCACGCCCACCACATTTGTGTGTACACGTGTAATCATCTTTAAAGTTTTTAAAAAGTGGGATTGTGCTATTTTTCCATTTAACATTGTCTCTTGTCTGATTACTCCCCATCATCATTTTGATTGCCTGTCAGTTGTAATATGAATTCATTCTAGTTTGTCTAACCCTTTGTTATGTGACGTTGAGGTTAATTCCATTTTTTTTGTCATTATAATCATTGCTGTAATGAACAGCCTGAGGTTTCCTCTTTACATTAACATTTTTTGAAGTGCATTTTTAAAGGCTTTGATTGATATTGGTAAATTATCCTCCTGAAAGGTTGCACATATCTCTAACCAGCTGTGTATGACTTCCTTGTATAATTTAAAATGTATTTGTCAGTTTGATAGGTGAAAAATGGGCATCTCGTTAATTTTAATGTCCTCGATTGCAAGAGGTTAGCTGTTCTCCTTGGAGGACTGGAGGACGAGGCGGGCAGGGAGCCTCTTGCTTCCCGCTTCCCCGGCTTCTGGCCTGTGGCTGTCGGTCAGCGCTCAGGAAGATGAAGCCGGTGCTGTGGCCAGGCACCCAGGGCTGCCGAGGCAGCGAGTGTGGCCCTGAGATCCTGCCGCCAACCTTCCTCAGTGCTCGCCTGTGGTCATCCTTACAGGGTCTCCTACCGCGGGGAGGAGACATCGGAGCTGGCCGGCTCTCAGGGGATTCTCTGCACCCCTAGACTGTTATCCCACATTCACACGATGACCACGTCTACACGGTGCCCTGCACTTGGTGGTGTCTGCCCCTTCTGTGACAGAGTGATGCCAGCACTGGGGTCTTGGCTTTTTTTTCTTTTTTTCCCAAGACAGAGTTTCATTCTGTCACCCTGGGTAGAGTGGAGGGAATGGTGTCACCGCTCACAGTAACCTCAAACTCTTGGGCTCAAGTGATCCTCCTGCCTCAGCCTCCCGAGTAGCTGGGACTACAGGCGCCCACCACAATGCCTGGCTAGTTTTTCTATTTTTAGTAGTGATGGGGTCTCATTCTTGCTCAGGCTGGTCTCGCACTCCTGAGCTCAGAGGATCCTCCTGCCTCAGTGTCCCAGAGTGCTGGGATTACAGGGTGAGCCACTGCGCCTGGTGTGCTGGGATTTTGAATCCAAGGTTGGTGGCCTGTCAGGTGACGGGCTTAGGCTGCGGACCTGCCAGGTTTGTCTTGTTTCCAGATCCGTGGCCCTGGGTGGGCAGGGGCATCCCAGCAGGGAGCGGGACTCCAGGGTTTGCGCTGAATCGGCCTGTGGGTGTTTGCCGGGAGGGGAGTACCTGCCTTGCTGCCCTGGGAGGATGCAAGGGGCTGTCTGCTCGCCATTGACAATACAAAGATGATTTGGGGCGCCTCATTCCAGTGAGAAGGTCTAGAGCTGGTTACAGGTATACGACATCTGCCAGTTTCAGTAACTGAGTTTCTGGGGAGCAAGGCAGAGCGTGGGGAAGGCCTGGGGGGAGGGGGGTCAGAGTGGCCCCGCCCAGGCCAGGCTGGAGCAGCCTCTCTGTCGTCATCCCCACCTGCCAGGTGCTCCCAGCAGAGCTGCCGAAGTGAGAGAAGCCACACTGCCCCTGGGACGTGGGCACCAGAGCGGGTTTTAGGCACTATTTCTGACACAGGTGTGGAAACCCCCAGAGAGGCAGGCAGTGGGAGAAGCGGCCGTGAAGTCTTGTCCTGGCTGACGTGCTGGGAACTGAGAGGGTTCCAAGGGCGTCTTTCACTCTGGGTTTTGACTCTGAAGTAACTTGGCCAAAGCTAACTGTCACCAGTTGACGGAAAAGGCCCTAGAAGGTCACTCGATTCCACAGGACAAAGATTCTCCCCTAGAGAAGTGGGTTTGGCACGGGACCTGGCAGCTAAGATTACCCGAGCCTCGGGGGGGGCCCACATCAGCCCCTCGCTGCAAAGGGACCTTTGGTGATGAGCTCACAAGGGTCAGAGGAGAGGATTGGCGGTGGGGTTGTGGCCCATGCAGGTGCTGCCGTGGAGGGGACAGCTGTCTTTTGGGAGACATGGAGGTGTCTGGTTGAACTTGGCAGCAGCCTGGCTTGGGCCTTTTGTGGCGCTTCTGTGAAGATCTCACTGGGTCTCTGTCCCCCACAGCTTTATTGAGTTCTAATGCTTTTCCGTTTGTCTCTGAACCGCTCAGCGCCCTGGGAGGAGCAGCCTTAGACAGGCGTGTAGAGGAAGCTGAGTGCGTCCAGCAGTCACGGGAGCAGTTGAGGGGCTGGGCATGGGGCTGCCCAGGTCCTGATGTGGCTGCGTGATGCTCTGTGTCAGACCACATGGAGGCCACGTGGACGCTTGCCTTGCTCCACCTTGTGGACGCTCGGCTCGTGCCCCACCTCACGGTCACTCAGCTCACGTCCCACCTCGTGGGTGTCAGGCTTTGTTTGCTGTGCCAGGATCTGTGTCCAAAAAGCGTGGGAGGCACTTTTACCTGAGAGCCATTGTCTTGCTCGTGACCTTGGGCAGGTTATTTCAACTCTCCAGGCTTCTTCTCTTGTTCGTAAAATGAGATATTGCTAGTATCCACCTCAAGGAATGGTGTGAAGGTTGAGTTAGCACGTTAAAGAAAGAGTGCGCCCGAGAACCATCAATGTGTGTTGAATATTATGATGACAGTGATGATGATGATTGCAGTAAAGACTGTGAACATGACCTTCACAGACAGAGGCAGCCTGCCTGTCTCTAGCAGTAAAGACTGTGAACGTGACCTTCACAGATGGAGGTAGCCTGCCTGTCTCCAGCAAGGTTCCAACAAATGCCACCACCCACCTGTTTCCCTACTGAGGAGCCCGTCCACCTGTCACCCCAGCCAGTTGGCAGGGGATTGGATGAGAGAGGAACAATTCCACTTTAATTTACAGAGAAGCCAGCAACTCCGGAGAACAGCGAGGAAATCTCCTCAAAGAGCTGCTCTGGCCTCCTGCTTCCCTTTGTCACTTTTATTCTCATAAAGCAGCATCGGCAGTGTTATATTACTCATCATTTATGGCGTACATTAGACAGATTCCCAGGGTGCAGGTCACACAGTGCCCCTGTCTTACACTGGCCGTATCTTCAAAGCATTCCTATTTTAGGCTGATTTATAGTCCATCACTACTTCACTGAGTGCTGCTTGTGCTCAGGGCCCCTCACCGGCACCATGGTTTGGAGTGTCCAATTTCCCAACGTCTAACGGAGGCCTCTACGTGAATAAACAGCTCCAGATGGCAGCACCTGGGCTCCCCCGGCCCTGCCAGGGCCCGTCCAGCAGCGCCCTGTGTGTCATGGTTATTTGGGACCACAGTGGCCGTCATCACTCCTTTGAGGCTGGGCCAGGGACGTGGTGGCAGTGTGAGGTAGCAGAGCTGACCTCCCTACTTTGGGAAGGTGCTGCTGGCAGAAGAACCAGGCCTGTGATTTTATGGAATAAAACTTGACTTGGAGAATTTCCTTAACCTCTTCAACTACATTGAAGGCAGCAGTGTGGCAACTTCTCCCGTGGGACTCCACGAACTGGCAGAGTGGGTGCCGTCCCCCAGCTCTCATCTGCCGCGTACGGCTGTGTGACTGGAGCCAGGCACTTAACCCTCCGGAGCCCTGAGCCCCAGTTTCCTCCTCTGTGAATGGGAACGGTGCTTTGCAGGGCTGCGATCACTAGATCAGGTGATCTCAGGGGAATGCTCAGCAAGTTCAGTTGTTGGAACAAGGCAAAGGCTCAGGAAAGCCTATTGTTCTGCCTGTCACTGTGTTTACTGGAAATGTTTTCACTGTCACAAGCTGCCTTACTACATACAGCCTACAGCTCAGGGAGCAGGTTGCTTTCATGGCAGGACTTGATCTGTGGTGGCCCTTCCCCACCTCGGCTGGCTCTGACCCCCTGACCCCTTTGGCTTTACTCTGCACACTGCCAGTCCCGCCTCAGCCACTGTTCTGGGTTGGCACCACTCAGACTTTCCTTTAGGGTGGGTGAATCAGGAGCACACTGCGCTGTGAATGACTAGAAAGCTGATTCTGGGTGCATTTCGCTCACCCTGGTCTGAAGGGGTGGCTGTCTCTGCCGGCTGGGGCGGCTCCAGGCATCACATCTGCAAGGCCAGAGCAAGGAAATACGATTTGCGTTTGGCTTTTTTTTTTTAATGAGAGAAACCAAAGTCTTCCAGGTTGTCCCAGCTTCCTTGCGTCTATATCTCATCGGCCAGAACTGTGATGGGGCTGGGGAAGGCTGGCATTTACTAGTCTCCAAAATGGAGACAGGGAAGAGAAAAAGGCTGGATGGGTTCGGGCGGTGTGTCTGCGTCTGCGCAGAGAAGTCCTCCCTCGCTCCCAGCACACGTGAAAGAGTTGACCCCATCCCAGGCAGGCCGCAGGTGACTGACCTGAGTGTGGCCTCACTGTGGCCACAGTGTGGAGAAGAGGGCACGTGACCTCATCTGGAGAATTAGAGACGCCAAGACTCAGTTCTGGGAACCAGTTGATGATATTAGGAAAGAGAAAACCTTTCACTTGGGTTAAGTATGATGCGAGCTCCTGGGACCATCTAGCAACCCCACAAGGATGGCTCGACCCGAGGTGATCTCAGAGGAGGACGGCTCGACCCAAGATGCTCCCAGACAAGGTGATCTCAGATGAGGATGGCTTGACCCAAGGTGCTCCCAGATGAGGGCCACTCGACCCGAGGTGATTCCAGCTCTGAGGAAGCAGTACTGAGGACAGAGATGGGCTCCTCGGATACAGCCATGCTGGGGACGGAGACGAGCACCTTGGATGCAGCCATGCCAGGGACAGAGATGGGCTCCTTGGAGGTGGCTGTGCTGAGGACAGAGACGGGCGCCTTGGATGCAGCCGTGCCGAGGACAGAGACAGATACCTTGGAGATGGCCGTGCCGAGGGCAGAGACAGGTGCCTTGGAGGTGGTTGTGCCGAGGACAGATGGCACCTCGGATGCAGCTGTGCCGAGGACAGAGAGGGGCGCCTTGGAGGTGACCGTGCTGAGGACAGAGACGGGCTCCTCGGATGTGGCCATGCCGAGGACAGAGACGGATACCTTGGAGATGGCCGTGCCGAGGGCAGAGACGGGTGCCTTGGAGGTGGCTGGGCCAGGGACAGATGGCACCTCGGATGCAGCTGTGCCGAGGACAGAGAGGGACGCCTTGGATGCAGCCGTGCCTGAAGCTCTCACCAACTTTCATGGACAGGAACCAGTCAGTTTTCCTTTTTCTTAAGCTAATGGACTCGGCCATCTGTCACTTCAGGTAAGAGAATTTGGGCTAGTACATGCCCTTAGAGCACTGCCCGAAACACCCTGGTGTCTGTGAGTTTATTCATATGTTTATTTATATTATCTTTTTTTTTTTTTTTGAGACAGAGTCTCAAGCTGTCACCCTCGGTAGAGTGCCGTGTCATCACAGCAACCTCCAACTCTTGGGCTTAAGTGATTCTCTTGCCTCAGCCTCCCAAGTAGCTGGGACTATAGTCGCCCGCCACAACGCCAGGCTATTTTGTTGTTGTTGTAGTTGTCATTGTTGCTTTTTAGCTGGCCTTGGCCAGGTTTGAACCTGTCAGCTTCAGTGTATGTGGCTGGCGCCTTACCCACTGAGCTACGGGCACTGCCTACTTATGTTATTTTTATCATAATAAAATATTACAATACACTGTTGCCCAGGCTGGACTGCCATGGTGTCACAGCTCACAGCAACTTCAAACTCCTGGGCTCAGGTGACCCTCCTGCCTCAGACTCCTGAGTAACTGGGACTAAGTAGCTTGCACCATGCCCAGCTAGGGTTTTAATTTCAGTAGAGATGGGTCCTCGCTCTTGCTCAGGCTGGTCTCAAACTCTTGAGCTCAGGCCATCCACCTGCCGCAGTCTCCCAGATGCTGGATTACAGGGGCGAGCCACCGTGCCCAGCCGTGTCTGTGAGTTTACACACCGGGATCTCTCACCAGGCTGGTGTCTTGCGGCAGGAGCCACTTCTTGGTTGTCCTTATTTTCCCAGTGCCCAGCTTTGGTGCGCCAGGTTCTTAGCTCATGAGTGAGCCGGGTTTCCCCTCTGCTCCTCGATGCCTGCGCATAAATTGAGGCTCTGTCCGTCACCTGGCCTCAGTCTCCTCCCACGCTGCCCCCCATGAAAACCGCTGCTGGCAGATGGGCCCCTCTGTCACTTCGTTCACAGCGGCTCCCTCCTGTGCTTCCCTGCACGCTGGGCCCTCCACCTGAAGCCCTCGTGCCCCATCTTCTTACAGTCTCTTGCATATTCAGTAAGGAGCTCACTGTCGCTTCTTCCAAGGAGACTTTCGTGATCGTCTCACCTTGTAGGTCCTGCAGCTCTTGGTCACGCTCCACACTGTCACAGTGCCCTGTGGTGGTTGGTGTGTCTCTCATTTTCCCAACTGACTCGTTAGCTGGGCATCACTTCCGGCACTAGCAGATGTTGTCGGAGTCATGGGACTCAGGAGACATAGATGATTAAAAGGACACTTACTCTGGTAAGAATTTTCCCAGAGGTTTTCCTTTTCCTGACCACATTTTGTTACAACCATTTTTTCTTTGGTAAAGTTCCCCCTGAAAAAAAAAATTTGTCCTGGTATAATTAATGCAAACTGCACATGCTCAAGGCATGCAATGGGGTGACTTTTGACATATGTGTATACTTGTGATGTCATCCCCACAACCCGGATAGTGAGCTTACCCTCCACGCTTCAAACTGGACCTGCGTCCCTTTCTAATCCCTTCCTCTTTTTCCCTCCAAAGCATCTCTGAAACTGGTCGACCTGTGTCACGGTGGGGTGGGTTTTCTAGGACTATCTGTGCACGGAACCAGGCAGGACGTGCCTGCTCTTGCTGACTGCTTCCACTCTGTGTCATTATTTTGAGATTCATCCCTGTGTTTTTCCATCTTATTTCTGAACAGTGCCCTACTGTGCAGACGCACGGCTATTTATTGATTCAGCTGCAGAAGGACATTTGAGTTATTTGGGTCCAGTTTTGGGATTTACAGATGAAACGGTTATGAACATTCATGTACAAGTCTTTACAGGAACGTATGCTTTCATTTCCCTCGGACTAACATCTAGAAGCCCTATGGCTACATGGGAGGGTCGGGATTGGTGTAACTTTTGGCATTTGGGTTTTACATGGTTGCCCCATTTCACATTCCCACCAGTTCCAGTTGTATGGCTACGTCCTCCCCAGCCACATTTTCTAATCTTCACCATACTTAAAAATCAGTGCTTTTCAAACTTCAAAACAATATTTTTTTTTAAAGAAGCAATGAAACTTTAAAATATAAAAAAGGCAATAATAAAAGCAGAGCAGGAGACAGAGCTTGGGTTGAAGGGTCGGGGTATGTGGAGCCTGAGGCCCTGGACCACCTCTGCCATCTCTGGGGCCCTGGGGACATCTGTGAAGACCTTGGTCTAGGTGACAAGCATGGGTCAGCTTTACAGCTTTAGTTAGACGTCGCTATCACCTGCAGGTGTGTCCAGGCCCGGACCTCTCACCCCACTGCTTGCCGCACTGGGAGCCTCCCCGGGCTGTCTGGACTGGGGAGCCCTGAGGTGGCCACTCACCCCTGCCTGGGCTGGGGTCTCGCTTGCTGGGTGGAGCAGGGTCTGGGTATGTGGACGCCACTTTCCACCACCTGGTATGTCAGTCACACGTACTTGATCTCCAAGACAAATATCAGAAACTGGGCAACTCCAGATGCCAGGAACAAAGAAACAAATTGGGAACATCGTGCACAAGGAAGATTTTAATAAAGATCGAGCAGGCTTCGTGCAGGTCCTGTCACTCTTCTTATTGTGATCTTGACAGTGACACGGGCTGGGAATGAGCAGATGCGGTGGAGGTGGCTCATGCCTGGCGTTGACGGGCCAGGTGCCGCCTGCGTGGTGGCTGACAGTGGACAGGGACCCTTCACAGGGACACGCAACCTCTCTGCCCCTACAGGCTCGGGCCCTTGCAGCTGAGGCAGGAGGCTGAGGAAAGCAGATTCTGGGCCCTGGACCTTCATTCTGTGCCCCTGTGCCGGGGGCCTGGGATCTGCGTTCCCGCTGAGAGCTCTGGGTCCTCCCCTCCTCCTGCTTTATTTGATGGAAACATTTAAACACACATGAGAGACGGCAGAACAGGGTAGTGGACTCCCGTGTCCCACGGTCTGGTCCGTCTCCCACAGCTGCCAGTGTCATCTCCCCACCACCATGTGATTTGGGATCAGACCACAGACACCACGTTTCATCCATAGATAAGTCAGCAGAGACATCAAAGAGATCAGGGGAGTTTTGAAACACAAAAGGTAGTATCATCACCCCACCTGGAGCCCGAGCAGTGGTAACGCAGTGTCACTGCCCCGCCTGGAGCCCGAGCAGTGGTTTCCTTCTGCTCAGCCAAGTGTGAGGCCCACAGCCCTGAGCGCTGTCATCCGCGGGGAGCTGGCTTCCTGCTGGCGCTGGATGAGGGGTGCATCCTTAATGGAATTGGGCAGAAGTTCCACTGTGGACAAACACACCCCAGTAGGGCTGACCACTTGCATTACAGAAGGGCCCGGTCTCAGGGCTATATCTGGAATCTTGCTGTTTAGACCCTCTACTTATTTAGAAAACCAACTTTGTGCTTAAACCGAAGGGGCATCAGGAAGCCTGTTGAGTTCCCTAGGGAGCTGTCCCCAGGAGGGCTACCAGGAGCTGGGTTTGCAGTACTAGGTTAGAAGGATGACACTTGCTGGGGTCAGCTTGCAGGGTGTTTGCTCAAAGCGGGGTGTCGTGCCTGATAAACGGGCTGCATGCTGGGAGTGTGTGGTGACGCTGGTCACAAGCTTCCCCCCAACCTGTGCTCACAGCCTGTCTAGGAGCCATCCAGGTGGCCGTCTAGGTCCCACCTTCATTCTGCACAGGGAAGAGCGGGAAGCCAGGGTCTCCCCTGCTGTCTCTCTTCAGAGGTGGATGCTGCTCCGGAGTCTGGAGCCAGGGCAGTGGGCTCAGCCGGGCTACACCCAGTGCAATGGGTCCTGGACCTTTTTCCCTCGGCGGAGGCCAGGGTGTGTGTCGATCGCTGGATGCTGGACTAAAGATGGGCTGTGGCTTTGAAGACCTGGGGTCAGATGCCAGGGAGGCTGATGGGTGTCCCCCTAAAGCCCAATCTGTCCAGGACTGCTACTTATTCCCCAGATGGACAGTCTACCCCCTGCCCAGGAAGACTCCCCTTTTGCACCAAACCTGGTGCTCCAGAGGGGATTTACCGGAGGTGTTCTAAAAATGGTGTCTGGCCCCTGCCTGGGGAAATCTTAGTCATGACTCTGGGAGTCTGGTGGAAGGAGGGTGTGTCGCTGAGAAGACAGCCTTGGCTTTGGAGCTGGGAGGTCTCGGGTTTTGCTCCTTGCCAAAGGGGGATCAGTTGGTACAACCATAAAAGAGGGAAGTTTGACATTTCCTAAAATCCCACACACATGTGGGTATCTTTGATGCAGCCATTGCCCCTGTGTGAAAGCACCTGTGTACAGGTGGCGTCTGGGTAGTAGCAGAAGCTCGGCCACCTCTAACCGTCCATCCACAGTGGGCTCCACACCACGGGCTCCACATGGAGTGAGCAGCTCCAGGCACCCTTGCAGAATGACTGTGGAAAAGTGGTGTCACTGAGCGAAAAGTTGAGGACCGTGTATAGAACACAGTATTTGTGCTTTTAAAAAAAGACTCCCTCAGCTGGGTATGGTGGTGGTGGGCACCTTTAGCTACAGCTACTCGGGAGGCTGAGGCAGGAGGATCATTTGAGCTTGGAGTTTGAGGGTGCTGTGAGCTAGGGTGATGCCCCGGCACTCCAGCCTGGATGACAGAGCAAGACCTTGTCTCAAAAAAAAAAACAAAGAGGGAAACCAGTGGATAAAGGCGCCTGTGCATGACTGGACGTAGGAAGGACGCAGGAGGGCTGAGTATGGGTCATGTTTAAGGCATTAGCACCCTGACGCTGGGATGGAGAACATCCTGAGCTGGGAGAGGCTGTGTGTGGCCCGGTAGCATCCTGGTCATTCTGGTCCTCTCGGCTGTCTCCGAAGCCAGCGCTGAGGACACTGTCCGCCAGAGGGCGCCAGCTGCCTCATTACTTGGGCTGCATGATGGTGACGGATTCGCCAATGATAGTGTTTAAGGTGACATTTTCCTGCCTTGCTAAGGGGCTATCATCACTTAGCTGGTTCCTACTGGGCCCAGAGGGATTTATGGTCTGGGAAGGTGCTGCAGAACAGGCATAACAACCCTGGGGATGGGGTATGGGGTGCACATGTGCCCGTGTGTGGGGGCAGGTGTGGGCCCAAGGAGCGTCCATGTGTGTTTGTGCACAGGACCCGGGTTGCAGGTTCCAGTTCAGTTTGCCTCTGCCTGGAAGGTGACTCTGCCCCAAGCCACCAGGGGCAGGGCCCAGGGTTTACACCTTCCCAGGTCTTTCCATCCTGCCTGGACCACTGCCTGTCACTGAGCCTGTTCATTCATCATTTCTTACCTCCTGTGGCTTGATTGACAACCTCTCCCCCAGAGGACTGCCCAGGAGAGTTCCATGTCCTGGGTCCACGCCCTCAAAATGCTCTTCCCTGTGGGGTGATGTCCCCAGCTCCTTCTGGCTCAGGCAGCTTATTGGCTGCATCCGAGCCAGCTGCCTCTGCCTCCCCACTCACGGTGGACACAGAGGGGCTGGGGGACATTTTCTCTCAGCAGCCTCGGAGACACTCATGGCTCCAGTGTCTTGTACCCAGCCTGTGCTGGACATGATAGCAAGGGCTGTGGAATCCAAACGGAGTGGAGTGAGGGTCTGTCCACTGTATGCCTGGAGTCTGTGGTGCTTCTCAGCTGGGGGACTGCTGGGGTAGCCCAGAGTTCTGACTTCGTAGCTCATGACTCTTGACATTGGCTGACAAGGTGTGGACTTGATGGCACTCAGGGCTTGCAATTGTGATGACAATATTAGCACTAATGGAGTTGGGTGGATTGTCTGAGTTTAGGAGTTCAAGACCAGCTGAGCAAGAGCAAGATCCTGTCTCTAAAAATATCCAGGCATTGTGGTGGGCGCCTGTAGTCCCAGCTACTTGGGAGGCTGAGACGAGAGAATTGCTTGTGCCCAAGAGTTTGAGGTTGCTGTGAGCTATGATACCACGGCACTCTACTGAGGGCAACAAAATGAGACTGTCTCTAACCCCCTCCCCCTAAACAATATTAGCTACTAATACCCAAGGGCATAGCCTATGGGTCAGGAGCTGTTCTAGAAGCTTTGTATACTGCAAGTCTAATCCTCCTGAACACCTGCTGGGCAGGACTCCTGTTTCACAGATGGGAAAACTGAGGGACAGGTGGCTAAATAGTTCAGTCTAGGACAACTGATAAGTGGCAGAGCTGGGAGCTGCGGGCTGCAGAGCCCCGAGATTTGAAGCCAGTCCATTCAGGCTGGCAGCACATTTCAAGCCACCCAGCTGGGAGAAATGCCCATTTTAAGGGTGGAGGGAGCTAGATTCCAAAAGGAGACCATGATTCTGGTTCCTGAGGTTCTTCTCCAAGCTCTGGGCGGGGAATCCTCCATTCAATATAAAAATAAAAACGCACCTGTATTGTGGGCACATCTGGGGAGGAAAAGGGCCCAGTGAGCTGTTTCCCTAAATTTGCACGTGGCCTGTGGGTGCAGTGCCAGGAGAAGGGAATTACTTGGGCTGCCCCGCTGAGGGGGCTTTGCTGCTGGCACGTCCAGCGGACACGCGGGAAGCCGCTGTGGGCACAGGACTGCTCCATACCCTGCTCCTTTTAACTTCTGTGTTTTTGAGTCGGTCCCTTAAACGGTTATGTTTGCTGGCGTCCTGCTGGCTCCCCGCTGAACTCTGCCTTTGAATGGGAGACCGAGTCACAGCAGCCTCAAACGTCCCCCGAAGGGAGAGTCAGTGGTATGAAAGCGTCTCCCCCAGCACAGCAGTGCCGGCTTCTGAGGCTCCGGACCTGCAGGGAGCCACAGGCCAGAGAGGGATGAAAGGACTCGGGTCAGGCGGGAGCCAGCGGAGAAGACCAGGGCTGACAACGGGAGGCAGGGCCTGCACGGGCCGCGGGGACAGTCACCAGTCAGCCGGAACACTCCCTCGCTGATGGTGCCTTTACAAGCTCCTCTGGCACGGAGCCCAGATAGTGTGATCAGAGTTTATAATGGGCCCACACCCTTCAACAGTGAGGGGTGGACTTAGGCCAGACGAGGCCCCGGGGCCGTGGTTGTCTGGAGCCGTTCCTTGCTCTCCACTGGAGCCAGCAGGCAGGGCCATTTGCAGGTGTGCCACCTCTGTGTGTGTCTCCCCGGAGGTGAGATGTGGCCGTGTGACTTGCTTTGGCAGATGAAGTGTGAGCAGAAGTGACACGTTTCCCTCCTGGTGGGAAGCCACACCCTTCCTTTCCTCTGCTGTGGCACATTGGTGGCAGCTGCGCCAGCCGGGGTTCCGGAGCGGCCTCATGGAGCAGAGGCCTGGTCTTTGAGGTTTGGGGCGAGGCATCCGCCTGCAGGGTAATTAAGCTCAGCACTGACAGGCGCCTGGGTACAGGGTTGACACGTTCTGGAGAATGAGTGGCACAGATTGTGCACAGGGCGTCCCAGGGAACGCAGCTTACTAAGCCGACTGAAGTCTCTGTGGAGGGCACAGGAAGCATGGTCGCACCCAGCCCAACCCCCATCCTACTCAGACATGCCCTAGGGCAGGACATCTGGGGAGGGCACGGTCCAGTGCACGTCCTAGTGCTCTGACGAGTCCTTGGAAACAGCTGCCCATTTTACCCTTGTCTGCTGAAGCTGCAGAAGCCCGTCATGGTCACCTCAGTGGAGGAGGAGCAGGGGTTTCTCCCAGTGCAGCTGTGTGTTAGATCCCACCCCACCCCCACTGCCCAGCCCCCCTAGCCATGTCCCTAAACCACTAGATCGAGGCTCTGGGCAGGGCTTGGGCGGCAGTGCTTGGTAGAACTCCCCAGGTGACTCCAACGAGCGGCCAGGCTGAGAACCACAGCTGTGTAGATGCCTCTGCCCCAATTCGGGCCCATATTTGAAAGACTCTCTTGAGATGGTCATTTTGCAGAATTCTGCTGCACCCCTGTGTTTCAGACTGTACGGATGTTAGAAAGGAAAGGCCTGGAGACTCGTGGCAGTCTCCTTACCCTGGGTGCTTTTGGGGGTCCCTGGAGCCTAAGGCAGCCAGCTGTCGTCCCTCCTGGTAAGACTGGTGGTGGACAGAGCTGGATGTGAGCCTTTGCCTTGCTCCATAACAGTCCCGTGACCTTGGATGAGTTGCTCAACCTCTCTGAGCCTCAGTTTCTCCACTTGCAAAGTGGGGGTCTAGTGGTAATCTCGTGGCTTATCACAGTGGTGTCTTGACTGGTAGATGAGGTGCATCACGTAATAGATTCCACCTGCTGTCCCAATCCCAGCCCATTCCTTTCCTGGCAAGTGGGATGACAGCTCCCCAGCTGCCGAAGCCACGTGCTGTGGGAGGCGCTCTGCACCCTGCCGTCTGTCTCCTAAGGCCCACATGTGACACGCTGTCCCTCATGATAAAGCCACACCTTAGGACATCTGTGCAGGTCCCCGTCCCTACCTCTGTATCCTTGGGTTTGTGAACGGTTTGGATCGTCTTCTAGTCCCTGCTGAGTCTCCAGCTGTCCACCCAAGCTCTCCTTGAATCCATTCCTGACATGGAGGCAGGGTGATCATTCTAACATATAAGCCCCATATTAGCTATTAAACCAAATTTAAGATTATAACAAAGCAGTGAAAGTTATTTGTGCATGAAGACAAACATTGATCGGAAGAATAGGGAGCCAAGAAATAGACTTAAACACAGACGTGTAGAGGAAGTTACTAAATCACAAAGGTGTACATCTAGCAGTATAGGGAAGAAAGCTTTTCAATAAACAGTGTAGGCTCAGCTGGGTAGCCGTCTCTGGATAGAAATACAATTGTATCCATGCCTTATAATTCACACCAAAAATCGTTCAAATATTTATAAATATAGAAAAGTGAATCCATGTCAGCACTAGAGGAAAGTCTGGTCTATCTCAGAGTAGAGAGGGCCTTTGAAAATATGATTCAGAATCCAGAAGCTGTAAAAGAAAAGATTAAGAAACTTGACCATATAAATATAAAAATAAATTCTTTATGTCAAAAATCACCATATGCAAAATCAAAAGACAAACTGGGGATAAATATTTATAACTCGTATCACAGACCAAAGGTTAATTCCCATGATATACAAAGAGCTCCTACAAATTAATAAGAACAAGACCAACAGCGGCACCTGTGGCTCAAAGGAGTAAGGCGCCGGCTCCATATGCCGGAGGTGGTGGGTTCAAACCCAGCCCTGGCCAAAAACTGCAAAAAAAAAAAAAAAGAACAAGACCAACCACCCAAATGGCAAAAGGGGCAAATATGCAGAAAAATCAGTTTGAAGGAAAACACAAAAGACAATTAAGGATATAAGAAGATGCTCAACCACAACCTCACCTAAGTGAAATGCAAATAATAAGAGTGCTGATCATATTTTACACTTAATAGATTGGAGAACAGAAAAAAGTTTGGTGACATATGAATTGCCAAGAGCATAGAAAGTCACTTGGTCCTTTGCTGGCAGAAGTGTGAATCCTGGAGGAGAATGTGGCAGGAGCTGGCAAGATGACAAACGATGCCTGCGATGGTTAGTTTCAGCGTCAGCTCCGCCAGGCTGTAACACCCAGTTATTTACTCAAACACTAATCTGTGTGTGTAATTAGCACCACAATCATTTGACATTAAGGAGATTACTGTGATGATGATGCAGGTGGGCCTCATCCAATTAGTTTAAGATTTAAAAGCAAAAACCTGTTTCTGGGAGAAGGCGAATTTATCCCTTGAGACTGAAACATTGACTCCTTGGAGTAAGGTGCCGCCCCATATGCCAGAGGTGGCGGGTTCAAACCCAGCCCTGGCCAAAAACTGCAAAAAAAAAAAAAAAAATCAGAAACATTGACTCCTGCCCAAGTTTCCAGCCTGCTGGTTTGTTGGACAAATTTCAGACTTGTTAGCTCCCACGACTGAGTAATCCCTTAAAATAAGTGTCACTTCCCCTCCCTCCTCACCATCTCTGTCTCCCACGGGTTCTGTTTCTTTGGAGAGCCCTCCCTGAAACAATCCCCTTTTATCCAGAAACCCTGCTTTCTCACTGTGGGAAAGCTCGCACACACGTGAAATGACGTATGTACGATTTATTCATGGGAGTGCTGTGTGCACTAACCCTGAGGGGTCGTCAGTAGGTGGCTTGTCAAAGAAGCTGCGCTTACTATGATGGTTGCATAGTTCAGCAGATGAAACCATGAAGAAATTAGTGATTTGTCTGATGTAAAAAAAAAAAAAAGAAGAAGCTGTGCTGATCCACAGGTAGGGCACTGTGTGCCCATCAAGAGCCTGAGGTAGTAACATGGAACGGGCTCCAAAACTGATTTGGTTTTACACTTTATTTTGTTGGTATTTTCCCCAAAATATTAATTATGGGGGTACAAGTGTTTTCGTTACACGTATATTTTGTATAATACCTAAGTCAGGGTTTCAGTGTCCCCGTCAACAGAATAAGTGTTCAGTGTACCCAAAAGGTACGTTTTTAATCCCGCACCTGCCCGCCTGCCCTCCCCGCTCCTCGGTCTTCCACGTCCTTTAAGTGGCTTTGTGCCTGTATGTGGCCCATCTGTCACTTATTAGTGAGAACACACACTTAGGGTAGTGGTCTCCATTCTCTCAGTATTGCAGCAGATGACATTATTTCCTTCCGTTTTATGGCCGAGTAATACTCCATCATACGTGTGTTTGTGTGTGTATGTGATTTCTAATTTTTTTTTTTTTAATTTGCTGAGTCTTGTTTTGAAGCCTAATTATGATCAGTCTTGGGAAATGTCCCATGTGCTGATGAGAAAAATGTACCTTCAGTGGTTTGGGTGGTAGAGTGTTCTATAAAGGTCCATTTGTTCTCAAGTCCTGTTTCAGCCCAGTGTTTATTCATGTCATTCATTATTCTTTTTTTAAATTTTTTAATTTTTTTATCCATTATTCTTTTTGGACGCTTCAATGATCTGTGCAGTTCGGTCAGTGGAATGTTGAACTCCCCAACTGTTAAGACATTCTGTTTGTTTCTTTGCTCAGATCGGGGAGAATTTGCTTTCTGAAATGGGAGTTTCTTTATTTGGGACGTGTATGTTTAGATATGTCTTCTTACTGGATCCCTCCCTTTTACCTATTGTTCATTTAAAGTCTATTTTATCTCATATGGGAATGCTACACTTTCTTGCTTTTGGTTTCTGTTTGCATGGAATATTTTCCCATCCCATCACCCTGATTGTGTGTGGAGCCTTGTGGCGTAGATGCATTTCTCTGTGACAGTAAATGTGTTTTTTTTCCATCCGTTCAGCCAGTCTATGTCTTGTTGAGTGTTAGTATTGATACTTGTGGGGTGCTGTTCTTTTCAATACGTTGGTCGATAGATACTTTGTTTTGTTTTCCATCTTGTGCTATTGTTTTATAAGAGCTGTGAGCTGTGACTTTTAGGTGCTTTTATACTTGTTGGTATCTATTGTATGGTTGTGATGCAGGACAAGGCAGCCCTACAACTGCTGCCTTGGCCCTGGCAGCACTGATGCTGTGGCGGATGGAGAAACCAGCTTGTGGAAGGGCCGGACACCTGTGCGGAAGACACTGGTGCCTTGCTGTCTCCTTCCCGAGCTCTTCTTGCTGGTAAATTTCATGGATGGTGCCTTGCTGTCTGCTCTTCCTGCACATCTGACTGGTCAATATCATGTCAGTTTCCAGGGCCTGGGTCTTCATTGGACAGCTGGCTGTAACTGACGAAGACCCACGCCCTA